>DF240892.1:44713-95358 GCA_000507305.1 Breviolum minutum Mf 1.05b.01 | reverse complement strand
AAAAACAAAACGAAAAAAAAAAAACGAACAACGACAACGACAACCAGAACAACGACAAGAACAACAACAAGGAAAAGAACAAGAACAAGAGCAGGAACAAGAACAAGAACAAGAAGAAGAAGAACAAGAAGAAGAACAACAAGAAGAAAAAAAGAAGAACAAGAAGAACAAAAAGAACAAGAACAAGAACAAGAACAAGAACAAGAACAAGAAAAACAACAAGAACAAGAACAACAACAAGGAAAAAGAACAAGAACAAGAGCAGGAACAAGAACAAGAACAAGAAGAAGAAGAACAAGAAGAACAAGAAGAACAAAACGAACAACGACAAGAACAAGAAGAACAAGAACAACAACAAGAAAAAGAAAGAACAAGAACAAGAACAACAACAACATCAACAACAACAAGAACAACAACAACAACAACAACAGCAACAACAGCAACAACAGCAACAACAGCAACAACGACAACAACAAGAACAAGAAAGAGAACAAGAACAAGAACAACAACAACAACAACAACGCCAAGAACAACAGCAACAACAACAACAACAACAAAGAACAACTCTAAGAACAACAAAGACACAAACAAAAAAACAACAAGAAAAACAAACAACCAAAAAAAACGAACAACAACAACAACAACAACAACGACAACAACAAGAAGAACAAGAAGAACAAGAAGAACAAGAACAACATCAACGACAACAACGACAACAACGACAACAACGACAACAACGACAACAAGGACAACAAGAACAACAAGAACAACAAGAACAACAAGAACAAGAACAACCGCAAGAACCACAAGAACCACAAGAACCACAAGAACCACAAGAACGACAAGAACGACAAGAACGACAAGAACGACAAGAACGACAAGAAAGACAAGAACCAACAAGAACCAACAAGAACAACAAGAACCAACAAGAACCAACAAGAACCAACAAGAACCAACAAGAACCAACAAGAACCAACAAGAACCAACAAGAACCAACAAGAACCAACAAGAACCAAGAAGAAACAACAAGAAACAACAAGAAACAAGAAGAAACAAGAAGAAACAAGAAGAAACAAGAAGAAACAACAAAAACAACAAGAAACAACAAGAAACAACAAGAAACAACAAGAAACAACAAGAAACAACAAGAAACAAACAAGAAACAACAAGAAACAACAAGAAACAACAAGAAACAACAAGAAACAACAACAAACAACAACAAACAACAAATAATAACAACAAACAACAACAAACAACAACAACAACAAACAACAACAAACAACAACAAACAACAACAAACAACAACAAACAAGAACAAACAACAACAAACAACAACAAACAACAGCAAACAACAACAAACAACAACAAACAACAACAAACAACAACAGCAACAACAGCAACATCGACAACAACAACAACAACAACAACAACAACAACAACAGCAGCAGCAGCAGCAACAACAACCTTCGGCAATGAGGGTGGACAACAATTTTTTTTGATCAATGCTGCGCTCGTCATAACAACTGTGGCAGTCATGTAGCTGTGCTAAAAAAGTCATCGGTAGACAACTCGATCGCAAAGATTGGTCAGCAACATGAAAAAGCAAAAGAGAAACACCAAACAAACAACCCCAACAAGGAAACAAGCAGAGCCCACAAGTTCTGACCAATCAATGAAATGAGGGTGGACAACAACAACAACAGAAGCAGAGATTAATGTGTTATACTCCGGTTTGACCTCAGAATTTGGACCAAACTCCTCCTAGGCTGGGCACTGCGGCAATTGGGCTTCTATGATCTGGATTTTGCCAAATCGAAGGCAGAATAATGGGCTCGTATGACTCTAGCGTGAAATACGCACCTTAAGACCACGTATGGACGAGTGCGTAGTTGTTCGGCTTCTCGGATTGAAGTTTATGGTGGATAGATTAGTTTGTTGGCATTGTTGTTCAATTTGTTGACTGGTTCGAAAGTCCGTCTTTTCACCTATTCCGCTGACTGAAGGGCTCTTGCAACCCTCATAACACAATCTGCCAGCACTCGCCTGAATCCAAGGAGAAGGAAGCATCCAGGACATAAAGTATCACAAAACGATAAACAACACTGGCCGTAAATTCCTGTGAAACGGGTCATAATGTACAAATGCCGGAAAGTTGCAGAGCGCAAAGCAACTCTTTTTTTTTTTTGCCGGTGCCGTGCGCGCTTGCTGCTCTGACGGTCATCAATCCTTTGGTTAAGATTGTTTATTCCCACGATGAGAATATAAGTGAAACGACTACCTAGGTGTCACCAAAAAGCAACAAAAACACAAAACAGCAAAACCCAAAACAAACACCAACAAAAACCCAAAAACCAACAGGACACCAAGTAGAACACGTGAAACACTACGCTTTCAGAAAGTCCCCATGCCTCTCAGTACTGCTCCGCCATGAAATAGCAAATACCAATCATAGATGTCCCATATAACCCAAGGTCATAATCATGCTTCCATAATCCAGATGACCCAATAATGAAACTGGAAGAAGCTGCTTCCATACCACTGCAGTCCAGTAAAAGACCCCTACAACGATGAAAGAGTTCATCGTGTGCTGCTTGCCAGTCTGTACTGTAACATTCTGGAAGGGCCAGGATTGTAATTGAGTATTACTTGCCTCCTTCAAAGGCAAGTGAAGCAGCCATACAGGTGCCAGAAAATACACTCTCAGTACTGCTCCGCCATAAAATAGCAGATACCACTCATAGATGTTCCACATAAGCCAAGGTCATAACTCATGCTTCCATAGTCCAGACGACCTCTTAGTACAGCTCCGCGATGAAATAGCAGATATCCCTCATAGATGTCCCACATATCCAAAGATCATAATCCCCAGTATGTGATAATGGTGCAAGTCGTATTGAGCCACACCTGGGGTTGGAAGTTCAGATCAGTACTGCTCCTTGCTACGAAAGATGTCCCACATATCTTTCAGTACTGCTCCGCAATGTAATGGCGAATACCACTCACTGATATCCCACTTGCCAAATAACATAGCTTCTCACAGCACTGCTCGGCTCTGTAATAGCAAATGCCACTTGTAGATGTCACCATAACCATGCCCCTCAGTACAGCTCCCCAATGAAATAGCAAAAATCACTCATAGATATCCCACATATCCCAAAGTCGCAATCCCCAGCATGTAATAACGGTACCAGCCGTATTGAGCCACACTCGGGCTTGGGAAGTTCATATCAATACTGTTCTACTCTGATGTAGCAGAAGCCATGTCCCACATAGCTTACAGTATTGCTCCGCAATGTTGTGGCAAATACCACTCACGGATATCCCACTTGCCTAATGACACAACTTCTCACAGCACTGCTCCGCCTTGTATGGGGGCCTTGGATCTGAGGCACGTTTTCAAGTCAAAAAAAGTGCTTGTTTTTGGTGCCATGGAAGATACCAAAATTGTGCATCTGGACATTGAAACACGAGCAGCAGAACCACATTGATCATTTATGTGTGTTTTTGGCTCCTCTGCTTTTTTTGTAGGTGTTTGTTGCCTGGAACATGACTTGGACGCATTGTGAAGTTTATTGGGATCTGGATTTTGAACCTTCTGAAACCAGTGGCGGGCAGCCAGTGGCATTGGGGGGATTCGGTGTTTGGCCTCCAGTTTTGGGATGGGACCTTGCGAACGCAAGAATTTTCATCTGCAGTTTTGGGATGGTACTTTATGTCGGGATTTTTCACCTGCAGTTTTGGGATGGCGCTTCTGAACCGAATACTTTTTTACCCACAGGTTTTTTCAGCTGCAGTTTTGCGATGGCGCCTTTTGAACTGAATATTTTCCACCCACAGATTTTTTACCTGCAGTTTTGGGATGGCACCTTCTACATTTTGTTCAGAAAATTGGAAATAAATTCTGGCTGCCATGAAAAAGGACAACTTCACCAAGCGGGCGAAAAAAATCAAAGTGCACCGAAAACTGCACCTGAGCTTGCCACGCATTGGCATTCTAGAGGTCCCCAGGCCAAATCTTGCATTAGCAAGGTCCCATCCCAAAACTGCAGGTGAAAAAACTGTGGGCGAAAAACATTCAGTCAAGAAGGCACCATCCTAAAACTGCAGGCGAAATATTTTGAATGGCGAAAAACCTTGCGCCAGCAGGGTCCCATCTGAAAACTGCAGGTGAAAAAACCGCGAATGAAAACTCATGACTTTATTGTATTTGTCCATGCCAAATGCGTCACCAAGCTGGCACAGGTAAGGCGCTGCCTATGGCCGGACCGGAACATCACAATGCCTGGACATCATTTCGCTTGGCCAGACTGAAACACCAAATTCGCTGGGCCTCCCTGCCTATGGCCGGACCGNTGTCCACCTTCAATGGTCCAGTGTATCGATGATAAACTGGAAGATGCTCATTCCATTCCACTGCAGTTCAGCAAGGTTTTGCTTAAGTAGTGCCGGACGCTGTTGTCTGTACACTTACCTCTAAGTACTGCTCCGCAATGAATAGAGATTACCACTTATAGATGTCCCACATACCCAAAGTCATAACTCATGCTTCGATGACTCAATGATGAACCTGGAAGAAGCTCCTTCCTTTCCACTGCGGTCCAGTAATAGACCCTGACGTAGATGAAGGAAATCACCAGGTGCTGTTTGTCAGTCTGTTCTGTAGCGTTGGGTAGTTCTACCATAGGCAAGTTGCCTCATCTGATACACTCGCGTCGGTTGTCCACCAACATTGTTTGGTTCACCCACGTGGTGGCTGATGAAGCCACGCACGGTATAGACCCAGCAGTCCAGGAGCAGAGGCTGGAACACTCCTTTGATTCGTGTGTGGCCAGAAAGAACCCTTCTTTAGTATGATCTCTATGCAAATCTCTGCGCTACCGGGTGCACGTATGGCTTTGGCGCCCAATGTCATCCTGGATTGCAGCATCCACAGTGAAGGCTAGCAAGGGGGCACCATCAATGGTGCACCACGTTAGGACACGTAGGAGGCCAAGCTGTTGAGTAGACCCTGGTGGCCAACCTGGCACCTCGATGTGGCGCCATTGATGGCCGCCTGGATGCTGTCGCAATTGTCGACGCACTCAGCTTTTCGCAACCTTGCAATGACCTGAACTTTATGGCAGCTCAGCTCGCAACATAGCACAGTAAGGGCAACAGCGCCCAGCCGTGCAGTAATGTGGTAACATTGTAACTTTGAAGGGAGGTGAATAAGGAATGTCACATCTGGTGAGCTATTGCTTGAAGGCTTGGGGTTGCACCAAAGTGTGATAGGACCAATTTGATGGTAAGGGAGACAGTTCCCAACCACTCACAGACGAATCTTGAAATCAATGAGAAGAACTTCAACCTCGCACAGAGGGGTCTTGGTTTTAGGACAACCAGACTGATGGTAAGGGAAACAGTTCCCAGCCAATAACTGCAATGCCACACTACGGCTAGTGGATAAAGACAACAGCATTCAGTCCACTTAGAAATTCGCTAGTGATTGTTTGAGACAGAACGTCGACTTGAGTCAGGTGGCTGTAGTCCGAGCCTCAAAGTTCTTGCAGAGCCCCAGCAAGAGTTCCTTCTATTTAACATGTCACAAGACCTACTTACGGTACCTTCTTCTTAGCGGGGTGACTGTATCCGGTAATCAACCCAACGAAAAAGATCCCTTAAATAGCCCACTGATAGAGCTAGGCAACCCACAGACCTTCAGGCCCGGAAGCTGGGCCACTGACTTTTCAACATCTGACTTCTACTTCGGGGCAAACTCATCTTTTATTTTCTTGTGTCTGGGTGGTGCTTGCTTGTTTCACCGGACTCACTTTGTCATTTTTGGTTCTGCTCTTCAATTGTTTTGTCGATTGCTGAGTACCAATGCACTCTCCGTCTGTGGTATCATGAAACTCCCCCATGACTATCGTGCAACGGACGGGTACGGCGCCATTAACCAACTGTACTTACAGTTTCTCGGTCTGTGACCCAACTGGACCTGTGCCCTGTGGATGATCGAATGCGCCTCTTGTCACTGTTATCTCAACCCAATGGCTTCTCTGCGCTTTTCACGAACGGGAATTGTCCTTTTCGTGTTGTTGTAGCTGACTGAACGGCGAACCGTCCGGGACACGTACCCTAGCTGGCAGCGATGTGGGAGATGATGGTGTGCTGGATGGTTGTAGAATTCTGCATGTTTGGATGGCTACTCGAAGCTATTTGTTTGTGAATTTGGTTTCACAACAATGGATAGCTCTTGTAGGAGCTAATGACACTGCAATTTGATCGGTTTTTTGAGACATTTGCCAATTACAATGGTATTGAGCTGTTTTTGCAGCTGATGAAACCAAGATTAAGTGTGACAAATTGTTTTTAGCATGAAGATGTTTATTTCGGTTTCTTTTTACGTTTAGAGTCAGATTTGAAACAATGGATTGCTTTTAGAAACGTTTGAAGCTTTTGTTTGCGGCTTGCACTTTGGCTCTCTAGACAGGAGAAACATGTCAAGAACACTTCAGAGACACGTTGGTTTGTGGTTGGTGAAAAGGTGAGTTTCCTCTCTTAGGACTTGACTGGTTTGTGTTTGGACTGACTTCGTACTGCGTTGGTTCCGAAGGTTTGGCTGGTTCTTGCGCATAGAGGCGCTTGGTTGTCGGGTTGTTAGATTTTTACAGACCCTTGTCTCTCTTGCATTCGAGCATGAGTTTTGTTGCACTGCCAGCATCCCTCGAGATCAGCCGCAGCGGGAAAATTTCGAAAAAATTGGGTTGTAGCTGCCAGGTGTCATCAGAGATTTTGTGTACATTCTGGCCCCAGCCGGTCAAGTGACACAGCATGCAAGTGACATGAATTGTCAGGTGACACATGCTTCAAGTTTACCCATTCTTTGGTCACTTGTTTTATGTTTTCGTTTTCTATTCGCAGTGGAAAGTGCCACGGTATTTGTCCCACCCCTCCTGGAGCCTTTGAATTCTCGTGGTGTCTGCATGTTTTTGGTACTTTGTTTGGTGTACAATTGCATTGTTAGTGATGTGATGGCCCTCACTGCCGTTATTTTCACTTAGAAGGGCGCTCCGTCCGGGATTTACCGCATCCAGAAAAAAAAAATATTCGCTGTGGGAAGTGTCACAGCCATTTCCCCACTGACAAAAAAAAACTCCTGCATTTCCTTTTGTGAAGAGTCAGCCGCTTTGGTGATTCATTGCGAGATAAAACCAACTCATTTGAACTATCAAAAACTACAACACAAAAAATAGACATTGAAACACAATAGCATGAGGTGTGCATTTGTGACTTTAAGACCCGCGTTCACGGCAAATGTGCGTGTGCATTTACCCATGCATGTATTTGTGTATGTCCATGTGTATATGTGTTTGGCGTTAAAGTTATTTCAACGTTTGAGCGGATGCAGATGCAGTGATTATTTGCGTAACCGCAGCAAATTTATTGTTTTGCAAATTGCCGCAATTCTTTTTCAATATCTCGTGTTGCTGCAAAGGTTCAGGACAAGTCATTGCCAAATGGCAACACGTTTTCATGGCTCAAAAAAGGTTCAGTGACAGAGTTCAATGGAGTACACAGAAGAGTACACATGGAATGTTAATTTTTCACTTGCTCACAAGTTTTTTACAACAAACCCAAGCTTATCTATTATCTTATCATTGCTTGCCACTTGACTGCATGGTGTGGAGACGTCAGAGGAGAGCCGCAGCAAGTCATTTGAAGCTGCTTGTCAGCTTTGATTTGATGGAAACTGATGAGATGCACCACAGTCACACATGATCTTGATAGTATGTGTAGATCTATACTTTACTTTGAACGTGGGAACACACACACTGCATGCATAAATATGGGTTTTTGGATTTTGATTCTTCAGACGGTGAAGACAGTTGATGGATTTAAATTTTGGCCTTTTTTGAACAGATCCAATCCCTTGAAGGAGATTTTAAATTACCGAAGTCAAATGTTACAATCTTAATGACCAGGAAATTGTCCAATCCTCGTCCTCCTTTTTGCCCTGTCATTACCATGTTAAGGCAAAACTCAATGTGGATGCAGCTGAGGCGGAAACCCTTTGGCACACAGAACCCGTGTTTTCTGTGTCCTGGAGTAACAGTTGAAGGTCTACGTATCTTAGTCATTAAGCAAAGATGAAGATGTGTTGATTTGGTCAGATGTTTCTGACCATGTTGCACTATATGGTTGAACATCACATTAGTTAGCACGTTCAGTGGCTAACTGTGAATGGTTTCAGTTTCAAAATTAGGTTTGTGTTTGGGAGCTAAGCTGTCTCAGGGCCGAGGCTCAAAGCTGTGGCTAAGTCGCTAAGACCTGCTTCAAGGAATGCTACATCTCCAGTTGCGGAAACCAACCGGAGAGGAGTTCAGTGTCCAAGTGCATGAGACTGATGCCCTCCAGGTGGTTGACGTGAAATTAGCAGAGATCGAGGATATACCATCCTGGGCTGCTCCAAAGTGGATCCACAATGGCATGACGCTTGACAATCTTCGAAAGTCTTTCGCGCACTATGGCATCCAATCAAGGGAGACCCTCGACTTTGTGCTGGTTGGAAAGCAGATTGTTTTGAAAATCATAACCATCCAGGGCAAGAAGCTTTCCACAAAGATGTTTGCCACAGACTCAGTCCATGATCTCTGGCAGAAGATTCTAGAGAAAGCACCAGTCAGCCCAGAGGACCTCAGCAATCTCTGGATGATTTAAAAGTTTTCACACTGGGTTCGGGGGTACTTTTTGAAGCTTCTACTTTGGGTTTTGACCATTGTCAGCATCTCTAGGACTACCCGGTTGCTCATCGCGCGCTGTTTTGTAACAAGAGAGCTTTGCATGACGACCAGAAACTTGCGGCAGCTTGGCCTGATAGAAATCCGTGAACCTCGTTTTTGAATCAAACGGAACTTGAGAGTGGTTTTTTATTCAATCGTTAAAATTGCACAGCATACCGTTTTGGATCTGTACTTTGCTAGAGGTTTGAGGCTTTGTTGTATTTGAGCAGTCTGTGCTGTGAATCTCTGATGATCATTGCACGCCTCATTTTAGATGTCTCCTTCTACCGTTCATTTCGCAGCATGTCAAAGCAGAAGTTTCACTTCCCAAACCATTCAAGTGTACGAACACAGACAAATAAACGCAACCCAAACAACAGTGTATGTCAAGAAGACATGCCAAGGATAGAGTTAAGCAGATGTATTCGCATTCCCGAGTTATTGGCTTACATGTTCTGGGCCTGTATTTTGCCCCCTGTGTTCCTGCTAGCGTCTGGTTTATTGTGTTCCTAACGCTCTGGACTTGAAGCTTAACTTGCTTTCTGACTTCCACCCGCAGACTTGGTAAGGGGATTTGGGTTTGCTAAGTTTCACCAACATCCGGTATCCAGTAGTTATGGCACAAAGTTGGCATGGCTTTTCGGATGCTTTAGTCATGCAGTTCTAGTGAGAGCATCCCCAAGAGAAATCCCATATTTATGTTTTTGAAGCAGTTGTGCAACTAGAGTTTCGCCGGAATCTGCAGGCATGCCTCAAGAGCGGAACGGTTTGCCACCCCATTTACATTGCCAAGCGTGAATACGTTTCCTTTTGCACTCGATTTCTCCCCACGACATCGACAAAGGCAAAGAGAGCCGAATACGTTGACAATCAAACAGGAGAAACCGCAGAGACCTACGCTTCACTGATTTGCAAAGCAAAGAAAGCACCTGCATTTTGGTCTGAATTGAATAGTTGCAGCAATTGCTCTGATCCCGAGCTGATTGTACGGGATTGCAGGCCATCCATCACAGTGTCTCGAAGAAATGTCAGCAAAGGCAAGGACGGCAAGTGTCTCAAGGACGAGGCAATCTATGCTGTTGATGTGGAGCATGCTTGCCGAGCAGCTCGATATCGTCGAAGTGTTTCCATTGCGCACCTGGACGTCTTGGAAGTCAACACAGGCGTTTGTCGACAATTCCTGGACTCATTGAACACAGTGCCGTTGCTGCGGCGCTTTAAGACTGAGTGGCAAGAATGGAGACAATGGCATCCAGAAGCTGAGCCTAGTATGCGACAAATTGTGGAAATCTTTGGAATTCCTTGGCACTTAGCTCAGCAACTTGGAACCATCGACACTTTGCTCTTCTGTTCTGTGCAACCTTCACTTCTGGAAGCTTCTGTGCGGCAGGTAGATGAAATTTCTCCTGGCGACTTGATGAAACACATCGAAAAACGAGCCACGCTGTTGAGGGTCTCAGATTCGGATCTTTCTGTCCGAAAGACCGGAGCCATTGACTGCATTGACATTACTCCTAAGGAGTTGTCGGTAATGCCTGACCCTTGGACAGCTACACATGAAGCCTTGGCCCCGTATTTGCCAGTGCAGCAGGGTGGGGAAAACAGACTTGAATGCTTGAACATAGCAAGATGGAAATATGCGCTGGAACAGAAAGAGGTCTACTTGAAACAGCTGCTGCGACCGGGCTATGGAAATGATTTGCCTTTCTTTTCATTGGTGACGCCTCTCCCTCGAAGGTCCTGGTGGTTTCCGGATGAACCAATTGCCACAGCCACTTCTCCGGTTCTGGACATTGCATCCAAGTTGATGGAAGCTTCATGGGAGGCCGCCCAACTAAGCGTAGCTGAAATAGTTCAACGAGAATCTGCAAGGATTTCGGTGATCAAAAGCGTGAAACCCTTTGCGGAAATGCCAGTCATGTTGTGGTATCCCACATACAACGTTGATCATTGGGAGGAGAGACTAAAGCCTAACTGGACAAACAGACGAAAACCCATACATTTGCCTCGTGAACCCCATGGACTGGTTGAGATTGGTTGGCAGTCCTCAACTCCGGATGAGCTGGGAAAGG
Organism: Breviolum minutum Mf 1.05b.01; assembly: GCA_000507305.1. Lineage (NCBI taxonomy): Eukaryota > Dinophyceae > Suessiales > Symbiodiniaceae > Breviolum > Breviolum minutum. Next base: position 84,524 of record DF240892.1, on the reverse strand, counting down.
CAGATTTTCCTTCACTACTGTTTGAACCAGTCCTGAGTTGGAAATGCATTGACTCTCCAAGAGAGGAAATTTGCAGCGAGGATGTTAACAATGCTTGGATCCAGGATTTGAGAGCAGAGCGAAGTCCAGTTGTTTTACTTCAGATTGTCGGAGGCCTTGTGATTTCAGAAGAAGAGATTCCTAAAGCAGCGATCCCCAGTGGGAAGAGACCACGCCTCGGCTGGAACCAAAGTCAAGGCAAGTGTCAAAAACCTTTCTGCTTTTGTTGAATGAATATTTATTTGTACAATAGAATATATATATATATAGTGAAAGTTAAGAATGTTGAAGGGTTCATGCACCAAAAGCTGCTTACTCTAGGTTTTTCACGCTGCGCAGGCAACTTTTATGAGTATCCAGAGCCTGCCAAGTTGGAGGAGGAAAGGGTGGCTTGGAGCGATGATTACACATCGAATGGTTGGGAGCTACTACCAGAAGGTGTTATTGCCGCAGACATAGCCTCCGAGACGGAAATGCCTGTGAAACCCAGAAAGTGGAAGCTCCCAGAGACATGGAAAACAATGATTTTGGTACCCGATGACTACACACGTGATGTTGCCTTCAATGAGCTGCAGCAGCGGCGAGAAGCTTTCCGTCGCGAACGAGCAGCACAGTACGAAGAGTTGGCTCAGCTTGGAGAAACCTTGGTGCAATGGCCAGAGCAAGGCTTCTTTCCCCGGCAGAAAGTTACAGCTACATTCAACTGGCTCAAGGTTTTGAAGCTTTTGTTTGACAAGGATCGAAAGGAGAAAAAGTTCTTTCTTCACAACAAGGTGAGACTTGCGCCAAGGCCGGTGCGGCCTCCTGACATCTCTCGTGTTGTGTATGGGCGTCCCTCTCCAGGACTGTCATCTCGTCCAATTTTCAAAAAATCTTCCTGCGGTGCTGAGGTTTGGTGGTATGGTGGATTCGATGGACTCTATTTTTACGGAAACCTTCCATGCACCTTTGGGCTCGGACCAAGATTTAATGAGTCATTGTGTCGTAAAGAGAAAATGTGGGACTTCTCGCAGCTCTTTTCTGATTGTTGGCCAAGCGGCGACATGAATGAAGAGCCTGAGAAAGATGCTTTGAACAACTTCATTGATTGCCCACCACAGGGAGGATTGAGGTCTTGCGAACATTATTTGCTTCAGAAATTCCGCTTGCTCGAAGACGACCAGGGTGAGCGTCAAGGAAGACTAGAGCATGTTAAATCTTTGTGCAAGCAAGTCTCTGCGGCGGACTCTGGCCTGAGCGGTGAAATGATTTTTGCTATCAATTTCTACTTGCAGTGCCTTGCCAATGGCTGGAGGGCGTATGGCTTCAAGCCTGACTTTGTGACAGAGCCAAGCTTCAGGGAAGCCGTCTACTACCAGACAAAGCCAAGCTTCAGGGAAGAAGCGTACGGCTACGTCTACTACCTGATGACTGGACTGCACAAACTCCCTTCGTGCACTAGCATTTTGTACCGCCGTGGATGGGGGCCAACCGACTGCTATGTTGAAAAGCAAGGTGTCAAGACATTCGAAAGCTATACTTTGGGCAGTTCCTGGACGTTCCCGATGTGCCTTGCCAGTTCCAGCACACTTGGCTTGAAATCTTCGTTTGATTATGGCGTTGAATGTGCCTTGTGGCGCATTCACGTGAGCTCCTCGCGGAGCCGCAGCCGCGATCTCCGGAGCATCTCACTAAGCCATGAAGGCCATGACAATCCATCTATTCTCCTGCCAGGCTTTGAAGTACGAGTCACACAAGAGGCAACCTTTGACGAGAAATTAGGCAGTTGGGTCATCGACTTTGAAGAGGTTGTGTCCTGATACGTATTGCCCAACATTTCCTCCACTTGCCCAATTTCATGTGGACCTTTAAGGGGTCTTCTCAGAGATTAGGCGAGTTTGGAGAATTATTTTTTTCGGCACGATGCTGACAAATCTCAAAGTTTGGATGTAGTTCAGGTTGACATGGGATAAGCACCGGAAAAGGCATCAGATATGCTGAGACCTTGATAGCAGCTTGAAAGCTTGAACGATCGTCCAGCAGGGTCGTAGGCATCTTGTTTTGACATTTTGCAAGGTAGCCTCAGCTGGCGGTTGAGCACCAGTCTTTCGAGAGGAGCCTGCTCAGATACACTCTGCAAGTTGTTTTTGTTCTTTCGGTTTCGGTATCAATCTTCATAGCTCGGTCCACATCACTGTTTGATTTTCAGAGTCGCATGTCGACGTGGAATTGGAAATTTCCAGGAGCGTTTCGGAATTGGTGCAGGCCGGGGGTAGTTGAGCCACTTCACTCCACACATAGCGGACTGATTGGACCTTGGACATGCTTCCAGTAATTACGTTCGGGCAATTCGCAAAAATGGAACAGAGTGAGTGTTGTTGACTTTTTGGGTTGACAGGGTGCAGACTTTCTCAGCAGTACAAATTATCCTTTTGTTGTTGTCTTCATGACTCTGTGTTTGGAGATTGTCGAAGTGTGTCACAGAACCAAATGCGTTTGAACAGAAAAATAAACGACATGATGTGGAGCCGAATACCATGAGAGGCAGTGGCGCGAGCAACTTGGTCATCAACCAATCCGGAAAAAAGTGCCAAGCAGCTTTGTGTGCTGTTGGATCAGATTCATGCAGGTGGACAGGTCTGCAATGCTGAGAGGAGCACAGCATGTTCCATAGCAGGAAAATATACAGTGAAACTGAAGTCAACAGGGCTGTTGGGATGGAATGCTGTGCTCAAGTATTCACTTGATTTAGGCTTACGATCAAGTTGCTACTTTCAGCTTGCGCTTTGGAACGTGCTTTGCCCCTGCCCCCTTATTGAAAAGCCGAGCCAAAGCTCCTCGTGAAGAAAAGGTATGTCTTCATGTGTCACATCTTCAGCAATTCTTGATTCTTTGGCTCCTGGTCACAAACATTGCCAGATTCGCATACAGATTCGCATGCAACACAAAAAAACTTGAACTTTTGCACTTACTTTCTGGGTTTATGAAGCTTGAACCTGGTCTGATCAGCCACTTCAAAGTTCCTAGATCAATATTGTCGCGGTGTACATTGAGTGCTAAGCAATTTTAAAGCACGGCTGGGCTGTGAGAAAAACATCAGGTTTCAAGCGCACTTTGAGTAGGTCACTGTAGGTCACGGTTTCCGTGATGTCATGGCCATTGGTTAGAGCGTCTTTGGATGATTTGCTCCGTGAGCTGCTTGACTCATGACAACCAGTGACCCATAGTGACGATGTTTTGGCATGGCTCAGCTCCATTTAAGCCTCTTTTCTTCACGTTTCTTTGCATTTTATGTATTTTGCACGGAAATTGCTTGGATTTCTTGAGATCTGAGATACGTGTGGAATTGCTTGAATAGCGACTCGATGATTTTCCCGCCAAGGCACTCCACCAGCATTTCTTCCTTGCGGCAAAGCCTGGCGTGTCAGGTTGATGACGTGTGGCTCTTGAGATATGTGCTGAGCTTCAAGGAGTCTGGGAGAGTCGAGATAGGATGACTTTTGAGTGCAAAAGGATTGCTGAAAATGACTTCAAGTCGCATTCTCTCATTACTTGATTGTCGATCAAGGAAATTGCATGAAATTTCGTTGTAAAAGCAAAGCACTGGATTCAGGAAGCTTTTGCAGAGTGGGTCATTCTAGCAACATCGAAGCTTCTAGCTAGTTTTTGCGACCGAAGAGGTAGAAGTGATGCAGTGATAGGTAGATGTTGCCCTGATCAGGATGACCTTCCAGCTGCCATCCATGCTGCCAAAGCAGCAATAACCTGGCGAAGGGAGCGGGAAAACTTTGGTCGATGGTCGACGCTTTTTGTGTTCTTTTCATTCTTATGTATAATGTCTTATAATGGAAATCTTTATTATAGTCTGAATCTGATTGTTTTTATTCTATATTGAAAAAAAAAATGGTATGTTTTGCATTTTGCAGATATGACAGGTGAAGCAACGGCGGAAGCTAGAGAAGTCATTCTTACTTCGAATTCATGGACCTTCGCTGAGTTCAGTGAAGTCGCCAGGAGAACTCCAGTTTGGTGCATGCAGCAACAACGCGTCAAGCCACTTTGCTGAAACACAGAAAGAGAGCCAACTTTGCGTCCGAGAAGTAGAGAGCTTGGAGGTCTGCAAGAATACTTGATATGCTTGCTTTGTGTCACAGCAACTTCGAACTTCGAATCCACCCTGAGCCTGCAAACTTGAAAACTGCCACAAAATTGCTGAGATGAAGGAACATGAGGTAAGATGCAAAGGAAGGTGTCGCTTAGCTTGTGCTCGACATTTACCGGAAAGGCATGGCAAAGAGTTGTGTCGTAAGAGGTCTTTGGATGCTGGTGTTGCTGCATTGCGAACTCTTGCCGTTTTGCTGTGTTCTTTTGTCCCAAGAGGATGATATAGAACTGAACGCTTGGTTGCTGACTTCTGTGATGAGTCAGCTAAAGGATCGATAGGTCTGACAGGGGCCATGCATGGTCACAAAGTGATTTGTTTTGGCTATGTTTGCACTGCCATTTGCCTGCTGCACATGCTTTTTGTGCAATAGGTCAGATGCAGTGCAAGACTAACTTTGCAGCGTACTGGCTGTAGCTTCGTAGGCAGTGAAACTGCGGTAGTTGAAACTGCATCTATTCTGTTCTTGTCGACATGCATTCGTGGTGTTTTGATTGTGTGCTTTTGGCTCTCCTCGTGGCAAAAGGATGACATTCAACTGAACGCTTGGTTGCTGACATCTGTGATGAGTCAGCTAAAGGATCGATAGGTCTGAATGCAAGAAACTTGGAGGAAACTTGGTGGGTAAGATGCACACCGGACAATTGTGGGTTTAAGCAAGATGTCGCTTAGCTTGTGCCCGACTTTTACCGGAAAGGCATGGCAAAGAGTTGTGTCGTAAGAGGTCTTTGGATGCTGGTGTTGCTGCATTGCGAACTCTTGCCGTTTTGCTGTGTTCTTTTGTCCCAAGAGGATGATATAGAACTGAACGCTTGGTTGCTGACTTCTGTGATGAGTCAGCTAAAGGATCGATAGGTCTGACAGGGGCCATGCATGGTCACAAAGTGATTTGTTTTGGCTATGTTTGCACTGCCATTTGCCTGCTGCACATGCTTTTTGTGCAATAGGTCAGATGCAGTGCAAGACTAACTTTGCAGCGTACTGGCTGTAGCTTCTTAGGCAGTGAAACTGCGGTAGTTGAAACTGCATCTATTCTGTTCTTGTCGACATGCATTCGTGGTGTTTTGATTGTGTGCTTTTGGCTCTCCTCGTGGCAAAAGGATGACATTCAACTGAACGCTTGGTTGCTGACATCTGTGATGAGTCAGCTAAAGGATCGATAGGTCTGAATGCAAGAAACTTGGAGGAAACTTGGTGGGTAAGATGCACACCGGACAATTGTGGGTTTAAGCAAGATGTCGCTTAGCTTGTGCCCGACTTTTACCGGAAAGGCATGGCAAAGAGTTGTGTCGTAAGAGGTCTTTGGATGCTGGTGTTGCTGCATTGCGAACTCTTGCCGTTTTGCTGTGTTCTTTTGTCCCAAGAGGATGATATAGAACTGAACGCTTGGTTGCTGACTTCTGTGATGAGTCAGCTAAAGGATCGATAGGTCTGACAGGGGCCATGCATGGTCACAAAGTGATTTGTTTTGGCTATGTTTGCACTGCCATTTGCCTGCTGCACATGCTTTTTGTGCAATAGGTCAGATGCAGTGCAAGACTAACTTTGCAGCGTACTGGCTGTAGCTTCTTAGGCAGTGAAACTGCGGTAGTTGAAACTGCATCTATTCTGTTCTTGTCGACATGCATTCGTGGTGTTTTGATTGTGTGCTTTTGGCTCTCCTCGTGGCAAAAGGATGACATTCAACTGAACGCTTGGTTGCTGACATCTGTGATGAGTCAGCTAAAGGATCGATAGGTCTGAATGCAAGAAACTTGGAGGAAACTTGGTGGGTAAGATGCACACCGGACAATTGTGGGTTTAAGCAAGATGTCGCTTAGCTTGTGCCCGACTTTTACCGGAAAGGCATGGCAAAGAGTTGTGTCGTAAGAGGTCTTTGGATGCTGGTGTTGCTGCATTGCGAACTCTTGCCGTTTTGCTGTGTTCTTTTGTCCCAAGAGGATGATATAGAACTGAACGCTTGGTTGCTGACTTCTGTGATGAGTCAGCTAAAGGATCGATAGGTCTGACAGGGGCCATGCATGGTCACAAAGTGATTTGTTTTGGCTATCTTTGCACTGCCATTTGCCTGCTGCACATGCTTTTTGTGCAATAGGTCAGATGCAGTGCAAGACTAACTTTGCAGCGTACTGGCTGTAGCTTCTTAGGCAGTGAAACTGCGGTAGTTGAAACTGCATCTATTCTGTTCTTGTCGACATGCATTCGTGGTGTTTTGATTGTGTGCTTTTGGCTCTCCTCGTGGCAAAAGGATGACATTCAACTGAACGCTTGGTTGCTGACTTCTGTGATGAGTCAGCTAAAGGATCGATAGGTCTGACAGGGGCCATGCATGGTCACAAAGTGATTTGTTTTGGCTATGTTTGCACCGCCATTTGCCTGCTGCACATGCTTTTTGTGTAATGCGTCGCATTTACGCTGAGAACATAGTATGTAGTGTAAGCTCTTGAGGGCTCCTAGTCCTTTCAGAAAGTGTAGGCTAGACGGATGTCTTGGTTCCAAATACCTTTGCAATTGCTTTATACCGAAAAGTTTGCGTTCTTTATTTGATTTTGTTGCATTCGTCTTCCAGATGTCATTTAGATCCCATAGCGGCATCAATGTTCCATTTGTCCAGAGAGTTTTTCTACAGACACGTTTTACCTGTTGGAACTTGAAACCCGATGTTGTTCATGACTCGAAAGACTACTTCTGCCTTCATTTGTCTCTCGCGTTTGTCTCACAAATTTTCTCACAGCCCTCTGTGTTACATTCAGGAGGCTGATGATTGCCATTTAACATCTTTTTTTGAAGTAGAAACCAGCATCAGCATAATCAAGATGTAAGGAAGGCACCCATGGTCGATGGCCGGTCATCCACAAACACATGAAGACTTGAGCTCTGGAAAAGTTCGCTGGACAGTTCCGTCAAGATTCCTTTCAGTTTTGACATTTCTGTTGTGCAGTGTGCGGATCTTGGTTCTTTAGAAGGGTTGTCCGGCGCAAACCATCTTCAAAGGTCCTTTGGAAGATTCCTTTGGAACCGTCATTGGCCCTGACCGGATATACCAGATATACCTTTTTTCCAGCAACCTTCTTGTTTGATCAGTGATCAGAATTCTTCTCCAATGACTTCTCATCCGCCCCTCTTTTGGCGCTTCCCGGTTCTCCGCTGCTTTTTTTCTGTGTCACATTTCTAGCGTTGACGCGGTGACCGAGGCACCTGAGGCGTTCTCACAGCAGGACCGATCAGTTGCTTTTTCTGAAGGCTTTTTGCAGCAATCGGACGAATCCATCCAGTCTGTGCATAGAAGCAAACATACGTACAATGTGTGTGTGTGTAATATAATGATACCTACATCATGACATATATGCTCCTTTTGTTTCCATGTTTGGCTACTTGCAGTGTTGAGGAGGATGAAGTCAAGTGGCAGTAACTCAGCAACAGTATACGCAGACATGGTTTCGTGATAGGATTCGGAGATCCATTGATCTGATCAAGACCATTTGCAGGAGCTTGCAGCTATCCATCAGTGCTTTGTCGTTGCCTCATCTCTCTCATCTCTTTGCCGTAGCCGCACCGCAGCTACACCTGGTAAGACCGTGATGTAAATCACAGACTGAACGCAAGTTTGCCATGTCTGTGTCTGTGCTGTGTACATAGTATGCACATGAAGGTGGCCGCCTACTATTGCTGCACACGTTTCGGGGACCATGCTGTTCTATCGCTGTGCTTTATGTGGTGTGTTTTCTCGTGGTTTTTCGACATTCGGATTTTCGCAGGATCCCATTTTCATCTCACGGCTGTGCGCCTACAATGTAAACCGACTCATGGAGATTGTCTCGGAGGTGCCACATCCACAAGGTCATGTGATCATGTGTTTTGATTTGTTTTTTCTTTCCTCGTTCTTTTTTTTTTAAAACAATTTTTTTCAATCTTTTCATAAATCTTTTCATCTTGTAATTTTTTCTCATCTAGTCTCATTGAATTTTCATTCAAGATAGGGGTCGGGTGATGTATTGTGACATCATCTCTCAAGCTTTCGAAATGCTTTGCCCAGAGGCAAAGTTGGAGCTTTGGTTCAATTTTGTGAACGAATGCGCGTGGCAATACTGCGAGGCTGGTGTGTACGGAGGGCGCAGATTTGGGTGGATCTTTCTTCCCCTGTCATTTGTAAAAAAGAAAAGGAGAAAGGAGAGTCGAATTTTGCATCTCAATTAGTTGCATGAATCTGAAGATGTTGCATCCAGAGAATGCTGTGGAAGGCAGAGACTCTTCTAAGAAGATACTTTGTCATGCAAATCAACATCCAGGTGTGGCAGCAGTAATGGAGTTACTTGACACCACAGGAGCATTGCTCTCAGGCAAAGCTGTACGCTAGTTGCTTGTCAGGATGTGCGCTCCGTCAAGATGGTGTCTTGGCACAAATTTCCTGGCTGATGAGCTGACTGTAGCTGTGGCTGTCTCACGTTTGGGAGGTGCTTCGGTTTACACTTTTCCATGTTTCTAGCAAGTTCCGAACATGTAACCTGCGATTTTGTTTTTTCTTCTCGCAAAAAGTCTGGCTGTCAGATGCAAAATCGCTCTTTCTTGCGGGCATTGGGCAACAGCTCGACTCTCTGCTGAATCTTATCTGTGGTTGCTTCACTTTGCTGGATGTGGTTGTGGGATGATATTGTGAAATGTATCTGGATAAGAAATGAAATGAATCCACAGACCTAGTGCAACTGGCAGGAAAGGGCAAGCATAGCAATGTATTGCAAGCTGGCAAAGGATACATGTCTTGTGAACATTTCCTACTATCAGCTTTGCTGAGGAAGGTGAATGACTGGTTGCGACCGCCAGGGTCCAAAGAGGATCAACCTTTTGAAGCAGAAGCTTGATGTGTTTGGTGCCATGAAACGACACCTTGGAGGCAACTCTTTGGGAAGACTTACATCCTGAACCCTCCACGGTGGCTCTCAATGGTCTCAGCCTTGGATATTCACAGCATTCGCAACTCATGAATGCCACAACCACAGTGCCAGGCTTCACGCCTGGCTGGTGGACTCATGAGTAAGAAATCTTTGGAGAAGGCAGCTTGAATTCATCGGACCTCTTTTTTTCTTTCACATGACAATCACATCTCGTTGCAGGTTTGGATTCATCCAACTAAAGTTGGTGAAGGCGGTGGGTCCAGAGCTTGGGAAATTCTTCACCTTTTTCGAAAAATCCACGAGTTTGGACTCGTTTGACAGCACTGAGGCTCTGCCCCTTTGCGCAGCGTCTCTTTGAAGATGCCACGGTGGCACCGGATATGCTTTGGAGCGGGGAAAAGCAGCCATGGCTGGAAATACCTGGAAAGCAACCCTTCCTGGCAGGTGCTACCTAAGTTTTTGGGTGGAAACGCTGATGCAGATGAAGGCGCATCCAAGTTGAGAAAACATTGGATTCCATGATGTATTTGATGTGCCTTTCCAGTACATGCCAATTTTCTTAGCTTCGATGCCCAGTTTTTCCAGCAGTACCACGTGCAGCACCAGCGGAAAGAACTGCTTTATCGATCCTGGTGCCTTTTGGGAAAAGATAGAGGGAGTCGAATTTTGCAGAGGTGAAAGTGTTGTGTTGAGATGGTTTTGGAGGTTTTGGATCTTCGAGGCTTTTGATTTGGAAGCTAAGATGATCTAAGAATCTAAGATGGACAAATCAAAAGGTTAAGATGTTTAGTTTTGATAGACGTCCAAGTCTCACATCCAGATTTGATGGCTGGACTGACTAGCTGACTAGCTAGCATTGCATTTCATGCCGCTTTGACGAATCTTCTACTCCTTTAAGACAATGGCAATTTAAGACATTTAAGCAACGTATAATTTGTTTCGGAATTTTGGCGTGGGTTTGGTGAATGTGACTTGTGCAACTTGCAGGCAGGTTTGCCAACATCGGAGGCCCAGAGTCTTGATTTCTTTTGATGGGTGTTTCCTTTAGATGAAAGCTCATTTGTGCACCAGGCAAGCGGAACGGTTTCGTTCAGCGAGCATTGGAGGAAAGACGTGGATCATTTTCTTGCAGGAAAAATGCCTGAAGACTTTGTGATCAGAGACAGGCGCAGATGTGTGGGTGGATCATACCATTTGGGGTGCCCAGGAATGTAAAAGCACCTTGTGAATATAATATGTCATTACTGTAATTAATCAAGAATTCATGCTTGGAGTTTTTGCAAGGAATTTCCAATTTCATTTTGCGGAGATCAAACAGCTTAGAGCCGTGAGTGGGATGGGTCGCACAGGGACGGCCAAGATGTTGCATTGGATGAGCGCCTTCCGCGGGAGCGATTTCCGCTACAGATTCGGCGAGAGGCTGTGTTCTTGGAACGGATTTGTGGGATGATTTGGTTTCCAACTGATTTTTGCCTTTCAGGAAACATCGCACCTTTTGAGTTCATACATTTGGATCGTGATCTGTCAGACTGTGAAGGTGCCGGCTGCCACTGCTACTGCTACCCTGTCAAGTTCCGCCTTCGCTTCGGTGGGTGAATCCTCATCTTTTCCGAAGCAGGCGGAAATTGCAGATCTTGGAGGTTTGAACCTTTAGGTCGGCCAAGACACCTTCAATTATCCCTGTCAACAAGGGGATAATCAATGACTTTGGTTGCAAGAGCCATAAACAAAACGATAATATGATCAACAGATATCAACAGATACTCGATCTATACTGTAAGTTAAATTAAACATGTGCTGAGTCCGTTTGTCCGTTTGTTCTTCTGTTCAAACTCCCAAAATCTTTTCCACAGGAAAAAAGAACGTTTTCGAACGCCCGGAAACCTATGATTGACCGTCCGAGGGATCTCATTTGGCAATGTCGATGTGTTCGGTTTGGAGTCTCAGTTGGGGACCACCATCGGCATATTGTGCTGAAGGCCTCCATTCGCGGTGTTTTTTGTATCTTGTTGTCATGTTTCGGTGCACCGGTGGATTCCGGTGGAGTGCGAATCTCCAAGTTTGAGCCTTGTTTGAAACATGTTCACGAAGGCCATTTGATGCTGGTTCAAACTTCAAAATATCGTTGTCTTGTCATTTGGAGCCTCGAAAAATAAAAAGATATTTTGCAGACAGTGTTCACAGGAGGTCCGGAAAAGACTCAGAAAAACTGAGAGATTCGTGTTTGATGCAATTTCATCACTGACCTACTGCTGTGCTCAAGGCTGTAACAGCCTTGGAATTCCCTGTGCAGGACATCATATGGTGCAGGGTTGGATTTGGGAAAAAGTTCTGTTTTTCAAGTCCAAGGCGGAGATGAATGTTGTTTCTTGAAGCATCCAGGAACCCCGACGATCCTGGTGTCGACGTGTCCGGCCCTCAGACTCGGCTCGGCCTCGGGTTGAATTCAAATCCAATGCCTTTTGGAGTGACTCGAAGAGTGACTCGAAGACACGTCAAAAACGAAAAAAATCCAAGAATGGCCAAGGTTTGTGCATTCTTCGGCCGACGTGAGGCCAAGATTCTGGTTGTCACGGTGGTGAACGCAACACCAATCTATGACAAATAGAACTTGGAATTCTTTGCAAGAACATTTGCAGTTTTGAGCTGCAAGATTTGACAAGTGCGGTGCCAAACACTTCAACAAAGGTAGGAACTGAAAAGTTTGTCCACATTGCCAAACCAGGCTCTTCTCCCATGAGCTTCTCTTGGCGGATTCTGCCTGTCATCCAGATCCAAGTGAATCTGAGGGAAGTATGGCAACAAGTATGATGAGAACTCATTATTTGAACTGTAGTATATTCACTTGCTTCACCGGTTTCAGTCCTTGAGACATGGATATTCCATGATTTTTCCATAATATTTACTTTCTTTTCATCACTAGTTTGGTATTTCTGGCTGTAGGAGGTGCTGCTAGCATTCGCAATGAGAGACAAGATTCCACAGTTCGCCAGAGAGCTTTGGACAGACGACTTGGAGGTTGCAAAAAAGGTGAAGCGACTGAGAACTTACGTTGACTAATTCCCCATGCGATCCCTGATGATTCGTCATTTCTGCTCATGGTTTGATGATATCTGATAACTCTCCACAACTTTCATTCTTTCAGAGTTTTTTGGTTGAAGGGGTTGAATGGGAAAGGCATGTAAATCTCAATGCCTTTCTTTGCATGTTTTTGTTGTCCCAAAGCTGATGTGATTGCCCGACCAGCCCTAAAGTAATGAAAGTCCTCAAGATCTTTGCGTTAAATTCTGCAACAATCCGTCGCGAAGCTGTTTGCTCAGATCAACAAAGTAGAGGTCTGGCACAAAACCCCTTCGGTTTCCAAGGAAAACTTGGAATGTACTTTGCGGTACGCCATGCATGCAGTTAAGAAGCAAGCTGTCTTTGCCAAGCAGCATGGACTTTTTAGAGCTGCGTCAGCTTCAAATGTTGTTTCGAACTTGCTCGCTGTCATGTTGAATTTGGATCACTGCTCTGACAATACTTCATATGATTCATTGCCACAAGTATGGAGAGTTGATTACTTCATCAGCCATTCTTGGTCTTGTCCATGCTGGATGAAGAGCTTAGCCTTTTGTCACTTTTTGAATTTTGACTTGGCAATCGTATCATCCTGCATGGCATGTTTATTTGCTGTTCTGATTTTGTTTCTGCATGCCGGAAGTTTCAGTGGTGTGGCTACGCAACCTCAAGGTCTATTGTATGGATGTTTGCTGTGCTGGCCAGTGGCTGTCTTCCTTGCAGTATATCTCTTTGCGCATATCGGTGCTAGGACCACTTTCTGGTTTGATCGAATCTGTGTAAATCAAATCGATGAGACGGTGAAAGCTCAGACACTTCAGGCGATTCCTGCCTTTGTAGCCCAATCCACCCAGATGTTGGTTTTGTGGGACGACACCTACTTTGATAGATTGTGGTGTCAATATGAGCTCAGTGTGCATGCAAAAACTGCAGCTTCTCCTCTTGCTATGAAGCTTGTTCCGATGTGGATTTCTCTGTGGACATTGTCGTGGATAAGCTTGTACACAATGGTCAATTTTCTATGTTTGGGACAAACGTCTTCACAACTGGATTTGGAGTCGCGAAGAACACTTTTCACATCCATGGTTGATGCCAGTTTTGTCCCTCCTTTTGTATACCTGCTGACTGCGTTTCCATTTTCGTGGTTTTGCATTCAGAAACTCAAGAGCCACAAGTTGATGCTTGATCAAATGGCGCATTTCGACCTTCGAAATGCCAAGTGCAGTGTAGAGAGTGACCGCAAAATCATTGAGGAACAGGTCTTACAACTCTTTGATGAGGCCTTAGAGCCTCCATTGAGTGTAGCGTTTGATGAATCTGATACGTTTGAACCTTTAGAACCTTTGGAGCATTCAGGAAAAAATGATTCAAGATTTGATTTGAATGAGAATTCCAATGAATCAGTTGTTTTGTTGGATACGCTTCGTGAGATTCGACATATCACTAGTTACCCCACCAGCAGCGAAATTATCGATCAGTTCAATTCATATGTGAGAGGCCCGCTTCGGGACAGTGTTGTGAACTCGATGGGGAAGGAAGAATTCATTTCCTTCAAATTGTGCGTAGTTGTGAGCTTCCCTTGGTGGTTTCAGGGACTCATCTCGGTTTTGGGTTGTGATGCTCATGCAGATTGTGAGACATCCGCTGTGTATGGTGGCTACCAGTCTGTCGAGGTGTACATGGCTACCAATGCGGTAATGCGTTTATTCCTCGGACCTTTTGTGAATGCTTTGTCTTACCCACTGATGTTGCGAACAAACAAACTTGTGGGAACATTGGTCAGCGACACATATGTGCACTTGATTCTTGGATCATTTTGCAGTGCAATGGTTGCATTTCTGTTGGATCATCTCGGTCTACATCTGTGTGGCATGCTGGTGGTAGTGGTCACCAAGTATTCGCATGTATGGCTGGCTGGTTTGATTGCTGGCCTCACTTGTCTTTTTGGGGCATCCTGGTTCTTGTTCAGGCAAAGGCCACAACGGATCAGTCAACGCTGTTTTGGTGAAGCATGATGTAAGCAGCTTCCGAGTATTCGAGCTGACACCAAGAGCATTGTGATTTGCATGTGATTTGCAGAAAAAGGTTTGCATTGCGCCGTTGCGCTGATCAATTTTGTTTGAAGATGTTACGTTGTACTTGGAGGTTCGAGGATCCTTTGTTGAAAGTTGAAAGGTTTCGGATCCTTTGGCAGTTTATGACGTCTATGATGATCCCCGTTGTCAACATTGTATCTCCGTAGCCCTTTGACCATCATCTTAGACTCTCGCACCGGGCCAATGGCTGCCTTTGCACGCCGCTTCGGACCCCGTCGAATCCCCAGAGGTGTCGTTGACAGTTGCGGAGGTTTCGGCAAAAGCGTTTTTGAAGAAAAATGAAAAACATGAAAAAAACAAATGAAAAAAATGAAGTTTTGTTTGGGCAAATTTTGGTGGAAGACTTGGCTCACCTCCTTGGAGCTGACCCCCATCTTGCTTGGTGCCATGGCGAAACTCATTGCAGTGGCCATTGGCCATCTCCTATGGAATCTTGGTGAAGAACGGATTGGGAGTAGAATGCACCGCTGGATTTTTGCTGCAATGATGCAACACATTTCATGGCTTAAAAACTCCAAAAATCTCTCGCTCTTGATTCAAGTTGCTGGATCGGATGTGATGTACAATTCTTGCCTGTGGGAATTAACGTCAAGAGGGTCTCAGTGATTGAGCCTCGTAATTTTTGTGTTTGGTTGGCTAGTTGGAAAGCTACTCAATGCTTAGTTTTCAGAATTCACTATTCAGGCTGAATCTCAATCTTCAAACCCTCACGCAGGACGGTAAGTTCCAATCACCTGCAATAGGTCCCTGGTTGCCAGAAGAAAGACATGGGCTCCTGTGGCAATGCTTGTTGTGCCACCTGGCTGTGAAACTGGAAAAGTCTGCTTGGGTCCATTAGTTGGCAAGAGTATCAATCTTCGCTGTGGCAGTTTGCCTGTGAAATGCCTTTCTTTAGGGCATTCGTTCCTGTTGGGACGATGAGATGGAAACGACATGACATGAATGAAAGCCATCTTACTATCGCTCCTGAAACACTGGTTTCAATATCTCCTCCTTGGCATGCATGCGTTTAACAAAACCTCACTCTCCAATGAAATGCTTAGAGGCTGGAAGATGTCTCGGATCCTCATTCACCAATGAAAAGGACTTAGTCAAAGTCCACTGTCAAGAGTCAATAGCATCATTGCTGCTGGGTATTTGCATTTTGCTTGCATAGATATAGTGAAGGCGTCCTCGCCAAGTCTTGAATGGAGATTTGGTGCAAGCGAGGTGGTGGAGGTCGCGCTCAAAAAGACACCTGAGCAAACCTACGAACTCACGAAGAACACTTTGCAAAGCCTTGGTCAGGCCACGGTCCGACAGCGGTTTTCCACGTGAATATTATGGTTTGTTGGAGATGCTTTTGAGAATGACACTAGAAACACAACCAGACTCACTCTCTCTTTGCTTGCAGGATGGATTCACATATGTGACTGGAGGAGATCCAAACCCTGGAGATGACAAGCGTCCTTACAACATTTCCAACCCAGAGCTGTTTAAGTTCGCTTTTCAGGCCCAAAATGGGATTTTTTTTGGATGACAATCCGATTTGCCCAGTCCGTGAAGGATGCCAGTCTGTCAACAAGTCAACACTTAAACCCATAAATGGATGGATGTTTGTCTCCAAACATAAGTCTCTAGGTTTTTCTCTAGGTTTTTTTGTGATCCTGGTGACGAGGGCCGCCATGACGCCCCGAAGTACAACGGCACCAACGGCGACATCTTGAATTTTGCGATCTACGCAAAGAGCGACAGCTCTGAGATGTCTGTGTTGAGGATGTTCTCCTTGAGCCGCATCCATGGTGCCCTTGGAGACAACGGACAGAACTTCAAGACGTTGTCATTCTTGGCAGAGAAGATGCAAATTCAAAGTTCCGAAGCATGCAACAGTGCAACAGCATTGGGTGTTTTCATATTTTCAGCCATGGTGTCGTGGCATGCTAATCATTTGCAGAACTGTTTCAGCAGAAAAATGTGGTCACATAGTGTCAGTGTCACATATGCACACTTCATTGTTCACCCAGCGAGGTCCTTTGGTGGTGAAGCATGGCTGTGGACAGCCAGTGAGATCGACACCAAAACAGCCAGCTCGGACTTTTGAAACATGGCTGGCATCCATGCCGAACTATCCGAGTTACTGTGGAGGTGGTGAATCCAAGGACACCCTTTCTTGTACACCATGTTGGAAGGTGGAGGGTAAGCACTTAACAAACCTGGCATGCCCAACAAAATTGTAGTCCCTCAAAGTTATCCAATGGCGCCAATGCCTCCTTTTTTCCTTTCTTTATTGGTTTTTATTTTTCTATCTTCTTTCTTTGCTTTCTATGTTGAAGCTTGAGGTTGAAGCACACTAAGCAATTGTCCTCATGTGAACTGCATTAGTGATCTGATCGACATCACCCCATTTCTCTTCTTGTACATACCGCCTCCAGAGCCTGCAATGCCAGCAATATCGTACATTTTCTGCAAATCCGTTGATTCACATGACATTTCCGTTTCCAGGATCCGGACTGTGCAAACAAAGACTTTGGCTCCTGCGGCAATGCCTGCTGTTTGGTGGAATTGGAGCTGCAGCAAAGTTCCTCAAAAGTGCCATGTCGACATTTCACATTGTTCAACAGCTGTATTGCTTCAATTTGCAGTGTATGGGGGGAGAACGTTGCGAATGTGAGTACCCATCCATACCCAGCCCTAGTTCGAATAGTTACACTTAAAATACATTGTCAAAGACAGAGCTCTCAGCTGCTCAAAGGTTGCGCACAACAGCATGAATATGCACCACCCATCGTCACTGTTTCCACTACCCTGCTGCAAAAGCTGCCAAAATCGCCGCAAGAAGTAGTCGATTCGTTTGTTTCGTAGCGATGAATTTGGTGCCTCCCCCAAAAGCCTATCATGCTTTTCAATGCATTTCAATACGCAGTTTGTTTTTGGATGTGGCAGAGGTCATTGTCTGTCAAATCTCCCAGGTGATGTGATTCTTCACTTGACAGGGGCCAGTAGTGCTGGTAGGTATTTGGTATGTTGCATGCTGCATGATGGATTTTTGTGTGTGAATGATAGATCTTGGTTCCATCATATTCCATCCATAGAGGCGTGTGAGGCGTGTGAGGCGTGTGCAATGCCAAGTACTTCCGGTTGGAGACCTTTGATGTCCAATCCAGCCCAAGGTGCATCAGACCTTGATCGATGGATTGTCTACTGCTGGCTTTTCCTACGTCAGTGGAGGAAATCCGAATCCAGCAGACGATCTCCGGCCATACAATATCACAGAGCCAAAGAACTTTCAGTTTATTGCGCAGGTGTGGAGCAGTTGAGTTGTGGCGCACTGAATCGTGACAAATGTGACTCATTCCACGTTTTGCTCACTTGCATCATTTTGCATATTTTGCATTACAAAGTTTTGAATGCCACAGTGAGCTTTCAATTCTGGTTATGCTTTGGTTTGGACAAAGTCCGGAGTCTGGAGGGTCTGTTTCGGATTCAGGGCCGCCATGACGCCCCGAAGTACAACGGCACCAACGGCGACATCTTGGACTTTGCGATCTACGCCAAGAGCGACAGCGACAGCTGCTCCGTGTTGAGGATGTTCTCCTTGAGCCGCATCCATGGTGCTCTTGGAGACAACGGACAGAACTTCAAGTCTTTGCAGCTTGGTGTGACTATTTTTCAATGAGCTCTATTAGTCTATACCCTACATCATGCCTGAAATACAACAACATACCTTGCACTTGCATTTACTTCTATGTCAAATGTCGCTAAATATTTATGTATGTGGTTGGGGATGAACTAAGTCAGGGTCAAAGTGGATCATTTCGTTGAGGTCATTTGTGGCGAAGAAGCTTTTCAATGGCGACATCAAGATCAAGTACGGCTGCGGTGCTACGAGTCATGTCATGATGGTCTGATTGCTTTGAGCTTGGATAATGATCGACCGTATGTGAAGAGAATGACGGAAAGAGGTGCCGAAGCTTCCAAGATTGACACGCAGTGATCGGGTTTGAACATTCTAAGTGTTGTCAGTTATCATACAAATCAGAAATGGTTTCACCAAAATGAGAACGGATCTTGTCGTGTGTCACATCAAATATCTTTTCACTTTTATTTTTGACAACGGGATTCTCTCACATTGGCATTGGGTTTGCTCGCAAGCGTTTGCGAGCAACCTTTGCACACAATTTTCTGCGATTGGCAGAGCAGTGCTGCTTTCTCAATCTCGACCGCACAAAACTGAAATGCCAAGAAGCGTCAAGAAGAGACCACGCACAACTTCGAACAGTTTCTCCAAGTATTTGCAGTTCCACCCCGCTCTTGACATTGTTACTTCATGAACTAGCGGTGCTCGGCACCTGAGACACGTTGATTTTGACTTTGTACGCAAAAAGGAGCGCCCTTTGTGATTCAAAATCCACTCGACGTTGAAATCCAATCCCCTTAGTTTCAACTTGTGTAGTGGGTGATTCTTGGTACTAATGAGGCGGTCACCTCGTGCGTTTCTTTTCCTCCAGCGTCGCTTGGCAGATCACTGTAGACATGCTGGATATGCCTGTAGGGTTTTTGAGTCCTTGACGGCTTCAGAAAAAATCCTGCTAAATCCAGAGCTGCCAATTGGGGGGGTAATCTTTGCAGTTCCCGTCCTACTACGCTGTACTTCACTTGTACCAAGGAGTATGATCTTTGCCTCAGCCTCAGCTGGATGAGCTACACTCAACAATCAGCACCATCAGCTGCACAACTGTTCAGATTGGGTTCATGTTGCTTCCAACGGATTCTAATGCAAAAATCAATCTTGATATTGTGACCTGAAGACTGTTATGCCATGCAATGTTATGCATGGCATGTAGGCAAATTCAAGGAATGAAACCCAACTGTAGGTGTCATTGGCGCTGGCCCGGGTGGCTACACAGGTGGGCCTGCGAAGTTTGACTCTTCGAGATGGTAAATTGTGAGCTCTATGTTTTTATGATTCTTGAGTTCGGACAAGCGGCTGTCTGTGTTCCAAAGAAGAGCAGCTGGTAACAGTGTCATAGACAGTGTAAAAAAATATGTTAAACTGTTGAAGCAGGTTTTCCAATACAGCCAACTGCAGGTGCTATCAAGGCAGCACAATTGGGCTTGAAGACTGTCTGCATTGACAAGTGTCTAGGCTGTGAAAATGGTGGGCTGGCTGTGCGAAGCCTGAAGAGTTTTTCACAAAATTACTACCAAGGCGTGGCCCGCCTGGCGGCACATGCTTGAACGTCAGGGGCTGAGCGCACATGGCAGACATAGCACCTTTGAACTTTACAAATCGGTCTTGGAAGTTGAGAATGAGACTTGAAAAGTTTGGAAGAGGAGCTGAACTGTTGCTTGAATCATCCGACATTCTCACAAAATTCCCACTGTCAGTAGTTTTTGACCACCTTAGACCTTTTCCTGAGGTGGGGTGCATTCCGTCCAAGGTGCATCAATGAGAAACAAAAGAGTGGGTGGAGTCGATTGTATCGAATCATACCTTGGGCCTAGTTGGAATTGCCGGTTGAAGGAGTTCTTGAAACTGAGTCTTTGTTACCCTTTGAAACCGAGTTGTTGAAACCGAATTGGTTGACTGTTCAGATCAAAGACCTTCATTTTGACGGGAGTCATATCTTTCAGCTCAACGCTTCTCGACGAGGCCATGCTGCAATCTTCGGCCCTTTACCATGAGGCCAAAGCAACCTTTGAGTCGCCACTCGTCAGCAAGACAGGAACATGGGAGCACAGGCGTTGAATCGTTGAATCTCAATTGGTGATGGGTGACGGGGGTGGGGATTGTGGGTGTGATACATACAGTGTGATATGTCACAGGTTTCCGTGATTCAGTGATTCATTCAGGCGTGGGATCATGGGAGCTGACACTTGGCTGAAACAAGTGCATGGAGAGTGTTACTTTTGTCAAGGCAAGATGCAAAATTCATAGCTACAGCAGTTACAACGGACTGAGATGGACTGAGTACACTGAGTACACTGAGTCCTGTCCGCCATTTCACTGAACTTTGGCCAAGGGCAGCCTCTCCTGTGATTTCTCCAAGATGATGGAGAACAAGAATACGGCCGTCAAGAAACTCACAGGAGGCCTGTCGGGCTCGACGACGCCGTGTGGACGACCTCAGTTTTGTTTGGACGACCTCAGGTATTGAGGGCCTCTTCAAGAGAGACAAGGCACTGGCGGCACTGGCAGCACTGGTGCTGGATATGACATGGCAGCATGGCAGCATGGCACATTGGGTCGCGGTGTCAGGTCACTTACCTCAAGGGCTTCGGGAAGCTCACTGGGCCAAACTCAGCGCCTGGGCGATCTTCATTGTGTAGAGTCGTAGAGTGTGTTTTCGGAGCGTTCCACTGCTTTTCTCTTGTTTTTCTGAAAAACATCTTCTTCATATGGGGTTCTTCAAGATGGGTTTCATGATTCATGCATTTTCAATCATTTTGCCAAGGTGACTGTGAAATTAAATGATGGTGGGGAGGAGACCATCACAGCTAAAAACATCATGTCTCTCGGCCATGATTTGGGCAGGGTTGGGAGCTTGGGGTACATGCTGCAATGCCGTGTTCTTACTATCCACAACAAGGTTTACCAAAAGCATTGTAGAGCTACGAACTTAGTAAAGCGTTTGGTTTACTTCGCAACCAATTTATTGATCTGTGGACCTCAACCAAAATTGATTTCGTAAATGACAGTGAGGCTTGCCACTGGCTCCGAGATCATTGAGAAGCTCCCTTTTGTGGAGGTAGATGAGGAACAGCACCTTGGGCATTAGATTGACGACATGTGGTGTGGGAAATGTCGATGTCGTTGTGAATCTTCAGAGACGCCACCTGAGCCACCTAAGTTGCCATTGCTAAACCCAAGTGAGCCAAGTGCTGAGGGTCGTCTCCTCCACCGGCGCTTTGGCCCTGCCTCCTGGCTGTAAATTGTGAGGATGTGATGCTGTGTGGAAGTGGAATGGATGACATGAGTGAATTCCAACCAGGAAGCAAGTGCCAGAAAAGATGGTGGTCATTGGTGGTGGCGCGTGGAAGCTCAGACATTTCCTACAGACTTGCACAAAAAAGTTGACGAAGTGGAATGTAAAGGTTTCCATTGAGATAGGCAGAATCTAGTTCGTGAAGGCAGAATGCTGGCCTTCTCAAAGATTTCATGGACTTTCATAGAAATCAGAAGAAATTGCCTAACGATCCGGATTTTCCTACGCAATTTACTATGTATTTATAGATTATACTTCTGAATTCTATCCGACATTATCCTGTAAAAAAAAGACATTCGGTGTTTGAGATCCTAGGTGATTGGATTGGAACTGGGCTCTGTCTATGAACGCTTGGGCTCCAAAGTCACAGTCCCTTGGCGATCAGTGCGATCAGTGATCTGGCTTCGGTCTTCGTTCATCTTCTTCGTTCTTCGTTCCTTAAGGTGGTGGAGTTCTTGCCTACGATTGGTGGAATCGGCATCGATGGCGAGGTCTCCAAAGAGATGCAGAAGATTTTGATCCTTGGCGCGCAGATGGTGCTTTTGTTACAAGGCCACGTCAAGTTTTTGCTTTCACCTCACTCTTGAAGAACTTGTGGCCTGACTTTGGCCCAAACGAAGCTTACAGTAGTAAGAAGCTTATCCTGAGTAGTCTTCCAGTCTTTGTTAGCTGGCATATGCACGGAAGTTGCTATGGATCTTTAGTAGGGCCCCCAGCACTGCCAGCCAAGGACCAAACAAGGCATCAGCTTCAAGATGTCGACGAAGGTGGGGCTGAGTCCTTCTGAAACAACATTATTTTCCAACACAGTTGCTGCGTAGCGTATTTTCGATCATTTCAATCCTTCAAACAGCCAACTACAGCTGCAGCAAGCGCAACGACTTTGTCACCATGTTGTCTTTGGACACATGGCTTTCTCATAGTTGTGACTGCCATCGGCAGGTGACAGGTGTGGAGAAGTCTGGCGGTGTGGTGAAGGTGCGCATTGAAGTGCACATCCGGGGAGGAACAAGATTAAGTTTTACAGAATCCTCCTGCCTGAGGAGTGTAACATGGCTTGTCTCAATGCCGGAAGACCTCTAGTGGTCACTAGATTCAGATGTTCATTAGCAATCTTTGACCTGAACTCTGCAAGTAAACATGACTAAAGCTTGGTTCTGCTAAATGAAACGGTCTGTCAAAGCTGGATCTTTATTTTGCTACAAAGCACCTCGCCACATGTAACGTGTGAGGTCACCACAGAACCAGCAGCAGGTGGTGATGCGGAAACCATGGAGCCTTGGAGCATTTCAGCTGTGCTCCTAGAGCTTGGCATGAAAACATATGAAAACAACGAAGGCGAAGGCCGACCATGGCTGTGATAGACTGCTGATAGACTGCTGATAGACTGACCCCTTGAGGAAGCCAACGTGGTCCTGGTCTGCGTGGGCCGCCGTGAGTTCCGAGATGGCTTGGGTGTCGAGGAGGTTGGCGTGGCCATGGATGGTCGCAAGATCCAGGCAGGGGCAAGATCCAAGAAGGGGGCAACACAGGAGAGATTTTTGTGGAAAAAAATCAGGAGAAAAATGCGGAGAGTTAGATGCTTGATTTTTGTTTTTTATTTCATTTTGATGTTTTTTCTTTCCTTCTTCCGGTGCATTTCCTATGGTCCAAAGCTTCGTTTCTTTGTCAAAGACTGAGAGGTGGATGACACCTTCAAGACATCAGTGCCAAGCATTTACGACACTTGGTCATTTCGGGAAAGCGGGAAAGTTCAGGGAAAGCAGAGATAGTGAATGTTAGTGAGAAAGGTGATGAGATTGAGCCAATGTTTGTGTGACCTTCACCTTTGAATCAACCATGCTTGCGATGTTCCAATCTCTCAAGTTTTCTGTCTCAGCAGTCCTTGAGCTTGGAATCTGCTTTGGTTTCTCCAAGTCAGCAAGTCCAGCCGCTTCTTTCAGCTTGCGGAACAGCTTCAGACGAAAGAGATGGTTCGTTCCAAGGCCATTGGTGACATCATTCATGGCCCAATGTTGGCGCACAAGGCCGAGGATGAAGGAGCTATGGTTGCTGAGCCGCTTGGCTTCTCATGTTGCTCTGAGGTCATTCGAACGTGTTCACAACGATTTACACTTTGGAAGTGAACAGTGGAACACTGTCAGCTGCCTAAGGTACTTGGCCACTGGCAAGCATCCCCACTTGGACTATAATAATGTCCTGGGCCTAGAGCTGCAGAATGTTTCACCTGGTTGAACTCATTGGAAAGACATTCCTCTTGCATCAGCCAACAATTTTTGTGCTGGCACTCTGACATTATGTTCATTTCGTTCAGGTGCCTTCAGTGCTGTACACACACCCAGAAGTGGCCTGGGTGGGCAAGAGCGAGGAGATGCTAAAGCAAGAAGGCACGAAGTTGCACGACGGCTTATGCAACCTACGCTTCCCACGTTGTCGTCCAGGTGTGGAGTACCGAAAAGGGAAGTTCGCCTTTGCTGCCAACGGTCGATCCATTGCCAACATGGACACCGATGGATTCGTGAAGGCATGGTGTGCGCGTGTGCGTAGAGCTGACTTACTCCTAAACTCTCAAACTCGTGCATTCCGAGGTCTTGAGCTGCAAAAAGACTGACAAATTGCTGGGTGTCCACATCATCAACGCCATCGCGGGAGACATCATCAGCGGTGCCTGCATTGGCATCGAATATGGTGCTGCCTCGGAGGAGCCGTTTCTCCCGTGTGAAGATGGAATCTTTCGTGAAGATGGAATGACAACATTAGAACATTAGCCAGGGGGACATCATTGGACGAAGGGAGGAATTGGGATCAGCCAAAGGATAGGCATGTTTCCGAAACTTTTGGCGAAGATGCTGACATTGTTTGACCATGTTTGACCATTTGAATTCTCTTCTGCTTTATAGATCTTTACAGGATCTGGCACGAGTTTGCATGGCACATCCTACAGTCTCCGAGGTGGGTCGTTATGATTTGAGGATATTTGAGGCCTTTGCTTGTGATTTTTGTTGTGATATCTTGGCAAAAGGGGAGTTTCTCCCGCTCTGGGATATGGAGCCAGCATACGTCGTTCCATGTGTTTGGAAGTTCCCCGTTGAGGTCCTGAAAGGAGCTGCTCAGAAGACGGCCTTCGGCAAAGCCGTGAGTGGATAGGTGACTGCGGGCCAGGCAGTTTCTCAGTTCAATGTCACTTTGCCACTGGAAAAACATGTTCATAATCTACAAATAAAATATCTACAAGTATCTACTAGCACCCTAATCATCCGTTTTTGCGCAGCTGTCTACCTTGGTCTTCTATCGCCCAGGGTCACACCAATCCGGCAGTGCGCCGTAAATAAGGTGCTGTGACGTGCCACGGCACTGCGGAGTGCAGATCTTGGCTTGACATATGTATTTATACTTTTGAGACGATTCAAAACTAATGCATGTTGATGTCAGTATTGGGGTCAAAAATGAATATCCGGTCAGCTATCATTTCCAGAATCCATGGGACATGTTCGCAGCACAAACAGTTTTATCAACTTGTAGAAGCCTGCGTGTGAGAGATTCCCAGCTTAGAATCTCAATCGCATAGTACATGAAGATCTGAGTGACGGCATACCACATCCAATATTGATTTGAACCCCGACTTTTTTTCAGACACCATGCTACCATCATTCAATGGCACAGATATGCACTCAACACAAGCGCGGCTAAAAGCCGAACGTGTGCAGCAGCACATCATGTGTCATGTGCAGCGCATCGATGCTTGTCCATTGGTTCATCGTTTCAATCACGGACAGCCACACACTGTTCTTGGCCGCCCTGCGGGCTTGCATTTTGTGTCAGATCTTTAATCATCGAAGGAGTATTCTGATTGGTTTTGGATCTTTGGAACCCTTTATGTACGTATGCAGTGAAGGGAAGCCTCCGCTATCCCGAGTGCTGGGCGGTCTATGTGATTCGTCGGCGGCAAGATGTGCACGTCATCCTAGCCCAGTATCTTAAAGCAGGAAGAACGCAGTGTGAGAAAAAGTGAAGAAACAAGTGTGTCATGAGTCATGACGTTTCATGAAGTTTGTACAGATTTGGCGTGGTAGCTTTTTGGTAGCATTGTGGCTGTGCATTGTGGCTGCTATCGTTTCTGGAACTAGGATTCATTTCAACAATCGTATTCTCACTGCGGCCGTGGCTCAGCGCGTCATCACGGTTTTGACCCGCCCTGGCCTGGGACCTTACCTCGACAATCCACACATCACGGTCGTGACATTTCTCGAAAATACATAGTGTAGAGTGGGCAGCAATTCATGAGACAAATGATACGCTATGAATTCAGGTTGCTTCGGTGCTTCGTTTTTTTTTTTCTGGCTTCCAGATAAGGTCATGGCGCCGATCGCCTGGGACAGCTGCTATTATGGGGTATTGGATGGGTAGGTCTTGCCGGAAATGTAATATGATAAGATGTTGAAGTTTGCTCACGGTCGATGATTTCTTTGCACTTGAGGTCTTTGTTAAAGGCCAACTTAATTGGCCATTTTTCAGCGTGGACTGGTGGACTGTAGACAGGTTTCGTTGTGAAATTCCATGTGTTCTGCAGGACAGGGTTCCGAGTGCCGAAGCGCTCGTCGCCTTTGAGTTTGCCTCACGCGAGGAGGGGATCAGAGTTGCAGAGCTTTGGGTTGAAACACGAAACCACGAGTATCAGTCACTATCAACGACTTGGAAAAACCACTTGGAAATTGTTGTTTTACCATGTTTTACCTACAATTCTTGGAAATTGTGCACATGACATTGTCAATCTCAAACTGCCCATTGCAAGATTTTCAGGCCATTGCCAATGGCAACACCTCGGGGAGCGATGAGGCATTATCAATGTCAATTTTGGCAGATTATTGATAGACATGGAATGACAACCAATGACATGGGTCCGGGTTAAAATCATTTAATATCATTTGTATTTTATGTAAGGTTTAATGGCAATGAAAGTCAAAGATTCAAACATCTTTGGTGGCGTTGTACAGGATGCCAAGTGAAAAAAGTCGCTGTCTTCCCGTTGAGGCCACCGGTCTGCTGGCAGCTGCGGAGGCGGCTGGCTGCGGTAAACCCGACGAGGTGTCGGCGGGAGCCTCGAGCTGCAGTCCTTTGTTTCTTGGGAAGTTGATGGAAGTTGGTTGTTTTATGTTGTTTTGTTTTTCAAATTTTCATTGATTCTGAGTGCAGTGGAGCACTTTAAACTGTGGTCCAGAATGACCTGCTGTTCAAGAACGGAATTTCGGAATTGAAACGCTTGGCACCAATGACAAGTGTGACGACTTTCTTGACAGACTTGCAAGGCTACGCAAGAGAGGGGTCAGTCTCATGTGTATCACCAGCGATCTGAATTTGCACAGGACCACTTGAATTTCATTTCTCTCAACTACTGAAGTATGAATTCATGAAACGTAGATTTTCATTTGTTTCATTAGAATTATAATTAAGGCATGAAGTAACAGTGCCAAACATGCCGTACGTTTCCTTTTGGAGCCAGGCGGATGCCTCTGCTCGTGCAGCTTTGAAGCGTGCAACGGAGGCCAACGACCTGCAGAGTCAGGCCTGTCATCGCAGTGTCGTTGACAACGATGTTCTTTGTCG
Source organism: Breviolum minutum Mf 1.05b.01 (assembly GCA_000507305.1). Classification (NCBI taxonomy): domain Eukaryota; class Dinophyceae; order Suessiales; family Symbiodiniaceae; genus Breviolum; species Breviolum minutum. Next base: position 57,727 of record DF240892.1, on the reverse strand, counting down.
AATTCGGATTCTCATCTGTAATCAGCTTGAGCATTCTACTCGTAGGTTGACATATCATGAAATATCATGAAATATCATCAATTAGTTGTGTAAATGGGACACTGAAGATCATCGCCTAACAGGCTGCTGCCCAGCTCTTGCTCGCCGGCCTGGCAGCCGGCACACACAGTTCCATTGAGGCCGGCAAAATTGTGAGACGTTTACTTGCATGATCTTGCAGGTTCAATTATATAAGTCCATGTGACCATGTGAAGCATCTTGGAATTATTTTTGAACACTGCGCTCTCAGAGAAGTCATGGAAGTCATTGGATCTGGGAGGCAGAGGAACGTGCGACGGCTGCCAAAGCGCTCTTCCAGAAAGTAGGCAGAACACTTGCAGATCGGCCCGTTGACACGGAAAATTTTACGGTCGAACAGTGAAGTCACGAAGTTGAATGCAAGGTGAAATGAAGACATCAATACAACGGAATCGGAAATAGGGAATAGTGTGGACAGATCCATCCAGAAATCCGTCCGAAGATCCCTGTGCAGGTGATCAGATGGGTGAGGCCAAATCATCCTATTTTCAAGGCCCACGCCTTTGCATAGCGATGATTTGAAATTCCAATTACGCATTCCATTGATTTATGTTTCTCCAAGGTGGTAATGAGTTTCTTGCTTCAACTAAGGTTGGGCGATAGCATGCAAGGGCAAGTTCGAGGACCATTGGGGAGTGATAATATGTTATATGAGTTATATGATATTATATGTTCTCTTCTTTTTGCTGCTGTTTTCTGCACTCGAAATCAGTCTCTTGTTGCAACCACTGTCTTCCGTCAGGGCTGATGAATCGATGAATCTTGTGGTCCTCAGAGCTTGCAGGAGGGCATCGAAAGTTGCACCGATGCGGCTATCCGCTTTCGACAGATGGGTGTCAAGAAACTTGAGGCATGGGATAATCGGGATAGTGGAATAGCCCGCATAGCCCTGATCGGCAGAACTTGATGGTCAATGTAAATCAGAAGCGTCTGGATTTAGATGCAATCGAGAGTTGCATGAGGTTGAAGACTGACGCATGACATGGGACACATCTTTTGCTCAGCGTTTTTTGCGTAGATGTCCTGATGAGGCTCTCGTGTGCTATGGCATGGCGAGGCTCTTTTTGAGCCGTTGTCCCTCGGCCCCAGAAGTGACGCCTCTGAAGTCACTGCTTTTCAGTGAATTTCAGTGTGTTTCCTTTGTCTCCGAGGCATGCCACGGGAAGCGTCCGAGCTGGCGGAGGATGCCGTCATGGGGCTCCGGACGCTACAGCCACCGCAATCTATGCTGCAGGTGTGGGGATACGGCAGGTTCATATGGGTGGTTAATGGGTTTCTTGATGGAGCTTGTTGGAGAGCTGGGAACACTAGGAGTCACTAGGACTACCGCTTTTTAAAGGACCAACGAAGAGGTTTATCAGGTAAATTTGGTAAATGCAAATACCACGAAACTAACTTTGCGTGGCAGACTTGCTTCATTGGGCCATCAATTCACCCTGATGCACCAGGCATACGCAGCAGATCTTTTGGTGCAGGTCGGCAGCCCAACAAATGCAGACTTCATATCGATGACAGGAAGGTCTAATGATCTAATGCAAAAGCTATTTTTACCTGCTAATATTTCTCTTCTGCTGCAGGATGATGATGATGATGATGATGATGATGATGATGATGATGATGATGATGATGATGATGATGATGATGATGATGATGACGGCGATGATAACTAGTGAATAATATGGAAAAACGTGATAAGAAGATCAGAGGATCAGAATCTCAAGTTGACCGCAAGACATTCAGTTCGTTCTCGTTTCGACTCCGGAGATCTCGCTTGGCGAGGCCTTCATCCTCAAGGGCGACAGTCGCTCAGCACTTCGCGTGACCAAGGAGAGTTGGGATGCTCAGGGTGCTCCACCGGAGCCAGGACAGGCAGATGATTTTCAAAGCTTTGGACACGACAGTTAGATGCAACAAAACCTGGAAAAACAGATCTGTTGAAGTCTGAATTTCCGAGATTTGGACCACTTCAAAGCCAGGGCAGCAAGGCATGGGAACGAGATGGATTGAGATTTGTCAGGGGTTTTGGAGGTGGTGGATACGGTGTGGCCTTGTGGGGACTTCACAGTTTCTTCATGTTTCTTCGCTTTCTTTCATAACAAAATATGGTTTGTATCATCTTCTTTCATCTTCTGGTCAACTCAGTTGCAGTTCAAGATGCACAGAAGCAATGTTTTGACTTCACAAAAGATGTTCCCAAAACAACCGCTCACCGCAGCCATTGCGGCACCTGTCTGGTTGGGTCGACACCATGTGGCCGGGTCCATGGCACCTGGTACGTGTACTGGGACGTCGTGGCTGTGCAGTCAAGGCATTGGTGGAGCGTCGTGTGAAGCCAATCCTGGAGACTTGTAGATGTTTTGTGAATTATTTTCAATTTAGACATTATGATATTATATGTCTTAGTCTATTAGTTATTGTCATTACTTCTGATTATTTTTTGAATTCTCTGGCATTGTTGTCACTTGAATGTCACGTCTTATTTTTTGAGATGGTCGTACTGACATCTCCTTCGAAATTTACATGCTCATTGGATTTTCGGTGGTCAAGGCATGATGTTATTGAATGTTATTGATATTGTGATCATGAAGTGCTGAGGAGAAAGAGAGTGAACTGCAACAGAAGGTGGCAGAAGTGGAAGCTACCATGGCAGGTTTGCGGGCCAAGGAGGTGGATTGGCAGCGTCGCAAGAGCGAAGCTGAGGAGCAAAGGGGGGAGCGATGGGAAGCGGAGGTTGTATGAGGTTGTTCAGGTACATTTCTATTTATATAATATATATATATATATACTGATACGATCATACGATCTGATACGCCATTGGGCCATGGTACGCCTTCTTTTTTGAAGACCTGTCTGGGCATTTCGTACTAGGTCTCATGTGATTTGATTGGCAAGAGAAGATTCTGTTTGTCCCCAGGAGCTTGCAGAATTCCAGTTGGACAAGAAGGAAAAAAGCAGGCACGTTTTTGTCCGAGACTTTACTGCTGCAAAGCCCGACATCACAGCTTCAATGCTGCAGGCAAAACATTTGCGATTTGCGCGAGCGCAAAATCAAGGGTATTGAGTCCCAGACCGCCAAGATGTTCGACATCAAACAAAAGGCTCGAGAGATTGGAGACGAAAGTGTCTTGGCTGAATTTGAAGAAATGTTCCAGCGGGATGGATGCATTCCTAAAATTCATCTGCCTTTACATATCTTCACTTGCTGTATGTGAAGTTCATTGCATCAGATGCTCCGAAGAAAACAGGTACTATACATGCAAGGATATATTCATGGCAAGTTTATTTCTGTGAATGTCATGTATTATTTTCTGGCAAGGCATTGATGCTCGCCTGGCCCGTGTTCGTGAGAGCACTAGTTTGGAGCAATACTTGCATCTTGGCCAGTTGAAACCACATCAATGTAACGACTCAACTTTGCCGCAAACAGCTTTTGCCGAAACTCTCTTGGAGGTCACTGATTTCAGCGTAGTCAAGCCAGTCCCGATTTGCACAATTAAATCCTGATCCTTGGATGATTCCGCTGTCTCTGACTTCGATAGGCAGATTTGCCCCAACGACGGCATTGCCTTGCGCGAGTTTGCACAGCTGCACCACGAGGAGATCCACTTGTCTGACGAGATTAAGAGGATGAAGTCGGACATTGCAAAAGTGGAACAGGCCGTTGCAGCTGTTTCCACTGCCATTGCCTCCTTTGCCTTGTCCCTTCGCTATGCCATGTAGCGACACACTTCCAATAGTGTATGTTTCCGTACTGCCAAAGACAGATAAGCAACTTACAGTAAATCTTGACACTGAGAAGTTGTCATGAAAAGATCGACTAGATCAGTTGACAAGCATGATATGACATGATCGTGGACGTTGGTCGTTGACCAGGTGGCCCAGCAGCAGACCGAGTTGGCCTTGGAGGCAGAGGAAAAGCTCAAGAAGTTGCAGGAAGAAGTCCACACCGCGGAGGAGGCGTTGGCAACAGCATCATGGACGGCAGATGGACGATCATACATAGAGAGTACAAGATACAGAACAAAGAGATTTTCACTTTTTCAATATTTAAGTTTGATTCAAGACACAATTGACAGAATATTGGATATGTGAATTGGCAGTGCCCCAGACTTAGGTATCACAATGCTTGGAAGAGTTGGGTCACCAGCGAAAGGACAGCGAGCTTTATGAGGACGGCAAGTGAGGGAAATTGACCCAATATGGTTGTACGGATTGGTATGGTGGTTAGATGCAGTTAGAAACTGACATCAAAATTGTGAAATTGTGTCAAGCAACAAGAGTAACTCCAACTAGATGCGACTAGATGTAGCTAGCGACTCGAGTCGTTTTCACTGAGCCCTTCTCTGCTTAGTCCATCCAGGAATCCTTGGCGCGCACTGTTCAATGGGTACAAAGTATGTATCCGGATGTGGTGATCTCTGCTGAGAATCTACCATGCTTGAGGCTTCAAAGACAGCAGATTCTGGGTTGAAAACAGCTGTGTCTGCAACCTCAACACAATGATAGGGAATGAAGTTGAATGAGTTTAATGGAAGTTGAAAGAAGTGGATGAATAGATGCAAATTATATAGTTTGTACATCTATTATACCATCCTGGGGGACTCCATGGATGTGTTCCTCAGCCGGAGCCTCCAAGTTGCATGCGCCGTTTTGTCGCTTCCGCCGAGGAGCATGAAAGCGGCATTATTTTCCTCTCACTCTGCGGAGCTGTTGGATCTCAACTGCTCTGCTCGTGAGCTGCGCGCCATTGGCCCTCCAGATGTTTTGGAACAGCTGATGTGTGCAGGTGAGCAAGTGACGTGATGACATGATGACAAGATGTTTGATGATTTCTTCTTCTTCTTCTTCTTCTTCTTGTGGTTGTTGTTGTTGTTGTTGTTGTTGTTGTTGTTGTTGTTGTTGTTGTTGTTGTTGTTGTTGTTGTTGTTGTTGTTGTTGTTGTTGTTGGATTCAGGCCTTTCAGCCAAAGAGCTCAAGGACATGGGCTTCGAATGCAGAGAGTTGGTGGATTTCTTTGAAGTGAGGCATTTGGTGAATGCCACCTTTTCCAAGGCTGGGCCTTGAGTGGCTGTGGGCAGAAATCTGATGAAATTTGTTCATGTGTCGTTTCACGAGTTGTCGCCAATTTCAGGAAGAGCTCGGCGATTGCCCAAAGATCCGTCAGGACATTCGAGGTCTACAGCAAGCGGGTGCCTCGGCCTTGGAAAGGGAAGTTCCACCTTTGTGAATATGCTAAAAATCCGTTTTTATTGACACAGTACTGTGGTTGAGTGCTGTGTTGCTTTTTCCACAGTTGACCGAATATCGGCTGCAATGTGTCTGAAGATGTGTCATGAGTGTCACATCAAACACTGGCAGGTTATGATGCATCCGAACTCAAAACCATGGACTTCCCTGTGAAAGATTTGACCTACCATTACAACGCAGCTGAGATGCTTCGAGCTGGCTTTTGCAAGGATTGGGCCCAATAGTGATTAGAACTCACCTGGCAGAAAGGTTAAAATGAAGGAATGGAAGAAATATGAAGAAATGATTTCCTTTCAGTGGATTTTTCTGTGGGAATCGCAGGCTGCTGCTTAAGTCATTTGCCAGGACGAGCTGCTGGAGCACTACCCTCAAATGGTCCGTGAGTTGAAGCAACATGGTTCCTTGGAGAACATCACAGTGTGTGCTTAGAATCTATTTTTGAACGAAATGTTTGAGCTACCAAAACTTGGCAGAAAATCTCTTACCAAGATGGAATGTTCAGAATATTCAACATCAGTCTTTTTTGTAGCAGATTCGTAGACATACAATGGATGCCGAAGAATTCTGGGACAGGATATGAAGCCGAGAAGCTGAAAGAGCTGGGCTTCACGGTGCGAGAGTTGACCGACCATTACAATGCACAGGAGATTATGGCTGCGCAGTTTCCCAAGGAGTGAAATGTTTGAGTGTTTGCATGCAGCTTTCGAGGGATGCACCGAGATAAACAGATGTTCAAACGAATTTGAAGTGCAAGTATCATATACACGAGTCTACACGACTACACTTTTTCACAGCATTGGTTGTTAGCTTGAGTTGAAGGACCAGCTGCTTCACTATCCTATGATTGTCTCAGAGCTGAAACAAAGCGGCATCTTGGATATTGGAAAAGCGGATAGCCTGGCAACCTGTTGAAACATCTCGAAACACATTTTTGAAATACTGCAATTGCGGTTAAATCGTAAAGAAACGATAGTCAATCCCGTAGTGATCGAAAAATCCAGGAATCCTTCCGTGGAGCTCACATGAGTCTACAGTGAATTGAACCATTTTCTCAACTTTTTTGAATCGTTTGGAACAGGATTTCTGACTGCAATGCATCGAATGCATCCAATGCATCACGCCATGAGGTGTTTCTGCCTGTAAGCTTCGAAGGTTGAGCTTCACCGCTGAAGAGCTTGAGATCTTCACGACACTGGAGCTGGTGCGTGCAGGCATCGCATGAGATCCGAAGTCTGGAAATACTGTGAAATGAGTAAAAGACGATGCTTATTGAGAACAAAAGGAGGGTAACTCCATGTTGTGGATTTACTGATCTTAGAAAAGAATTGAATCAGACTACAATTCTCTGGATTTGGCATCTTCTTCATCTTTGTTCATCTTTGTATCCTTTCGAAGTCTCTTTTGTCCCAGGTTTCTCAGAAGAGGAGCTCATCGCAGCTGGTCAGCCAAGACGACTCATCGAGGCTGCCTTGGCAGAAGTACATGGATCGGATCTGAGAGATTTCACGCAGGAAGAGCTGAAAGCTGCTGGCTTGACTGCACGGCAACTCTTTCCTGATTCCTTGGGACCAACTGCGTGGTTTCGATATATGATGATTTGATATGATTTGATATGATTTGAATGATGTCTTTTAATGAAACAGGACATGTGAAGTTCATGTACAAATGGATGTTGAACATTGAGATTTGAGGATCCTACACATCGTTGAAATTGATCAAGCGAATCTCTGGAACTGGTTTGTATGAGTGTTGAATTACAAGAGGATTGAGAGAGCTGTTTCTGTGTCACGTTTTGGGATATGATGCTTGTGCTTGGTGTAAACAGCAAACACATTTTGAGTGAGACAAAGTGCATGCAACACAGTTGCACTTTGTGCAGTGCTTCCAAGCGAGTTGCAAAAACGACTTTCCAGTTTGCCAAGATGCTAAGAATGTGTCCAGTACGGCATCATTGAACACTTTTTTCTAAAAGTGATTTTCAACTGTGTAAAGACCATCAGTGAGACAGACGCGGATTTCTTAATTGAAAGAGAGGCCGAGCATGGCCGAGCCATATTGCAGTAATCCGTGTATGCCTTGTCCTGGGTACAGAGATGGGAATCTGTATCGGGTGGCGAGGAGTTTGGCGCTTTGGAAAGTCAAATTCTGCAACTCCTGGAATCTGTTTTCCTACCTTGCGGAAGCTCACAGACTGACCATCTCTGCAAGAGTTGTGTCTTGGAGCTTTTCTGTTTAAGGCCGGCCTTCGGGCCTTGTACATAGTGCGAGTTTTGTTGGTCCTTTCAGCCCAAATGAAATGGACGAAGTAAGCGAAACTGAACGAAATTAACGAAAGACTCAGGGGCTGCAAGGCGGAATTCAGGCTACGGAGTTTCACAAGCAACTCCTAGCACGATTTAGAACCGCATGGAGTCACAATGTTTGACTCGACTTTAACTTCCACACGTTTGAGGTATTGTGGTATCGCCGATCGCATCTTGTAGCATGGGGTATCAGAAAACTCCGTGGTCAGTGGCCGCTGAATGGGAATGACTTGAGGTGTTGCAGGTATCAACGGAACACATGACTTGTGGCTCATTACAGCTCCGGCTCACTATGGCTCACTCCTTGCTAGTGACTGTCACTGTACTGTTAATTAGTGTTATGATATCAACAAGCGTGCTGTATACCTTCGCTGAATGACTCTTGACAGTTGCCAGGCGCGAACAAACGCTGATGCCCACAGCCCAGCTCGATTTGTGCTACAAACATTCCTCCCAATGCAACATCATCAAGATTTATCAAGTATCAACGTGTTGCATTTTGAATATTTTGCAGGTTTTCCATTTTTGTTCTTGATGCAGCATGATTCAGCGATTTCAAATTTCTGGAGTTTCAACTTTAAGATTTGTTGATTGGTGTCTGATATGACCTGTAGTCCATCTCAGGCTTGCTGCAACTGGCGCAGTGCACAACTCCTGCGAAAATTTTGTAGAAGCGCAGAAAGTCTTGGAAGAGGCTCGAAACTGGCGAGCTAAATTGAGATTCTGGTTTCAAGTTTCCTGAGTTTCCCGCTAAGTTCCTGATTCTGAAGATCTTCCTAGATATCAAATATCAAACTCAGACTCTGCATTTCGTTGGAGTTGATGGAAATCAGTGTCTCTTGATTGGAAAATGCATCATGTGCTGATGCGCAGGAAAGTATACACTCTGTAACAGATGTCAAAGATTTTGTAGATAAAAGCAACAACTGCCAAGAGAGATACATAGATCATGATCGATCCATCAGTGAAGATTAAATGCGCAACTCGAGAAATGGACTCGCAGATTGTAGGTCTGAAGATCCAAGTAAGATATAGCAGTATAAGAGGTTTGATTCACTATGACTTCCATGGCCGCATAGTTTTTCGTGCGAGGCGCAAACCTTGACCTCTGAACTTGGAGATCGCAGGCTGCTACAGACAAGACATTTGCATTCCCAGTGGCACAGTATCTTTCAAAAGCATTTTTCGTAAGAAAACGCATCATTGGTTTCAAATTTTAGATTGCAGACATGTTTTGCAGCTGAGATTCTGTCGCGCATCAACAGGCTGGAAGGTGTGGTCATGAGGGAACTGGGCTTCGCGCAGTTACAGAGGACGGAGGGTTGTCATGTGCGGGTGGCATGTGTGGGAAGGGTTTGTGGCTGTCCAAACAAGAACTACATATATCGTCATGCAAAACTTTCTGATCCTCCATGGTGATCTATTTCTCCATGGATCGAATGTGGACGCCAAGGAACTCCTTGGAAGAAGCCTTGGCTGCTTGTGGAGAGGCCGTGCCACAGACTTGTCACAACAAAACAAGATAAAAGATATCAGACAATCAGTTTTGCATGCCTGGACTTGAATATTGATATGATTATATATGATATGCGTATATATGTGAGCTTGTAAGCATATAAGATCATATTAAGCAGATAGTTCATATGAGTCAATGATCCTTTTGCGATGAAAAGACAACTTTGTAGACTTTTCAAAGGCGGGGTTTGTGGATTTCCTCGGGTTCGTCGTTGAGGCAATGTCTGCGTACCAGAGCGCTGGCGATCGCCTCGGCGAGGCGGATGATTCTGTCACATGGTTCCGTTTTTCCAGCCTTTGTAAAAAGGATTTCTCGATATTTCTTGTTTTTTTGAATGTTCAAGGTGAGCTAAGAAATTCAAATGGAGTTAAAACAAAGATGCTTAAGGCACTTCAGATGAGCTGACCCAATCACAGCATGTTTGGTTCAAGCAATTTTGGAAATTGCTCAACAGTCGCTGTGATGGCGTGCCTCAGTGCATACCTTTATGTTGCCCAACAGACTTGACACATCTCGCAACATCTTGAGTTGCTGACAGCAGGCTTCTGTATTGGCTTGCCTGGTACAAGTGAAGATCAAAAAGGAGGACTTCTACGCGGCATCCCAGGCGGAGTCAAACTCTTTGTGATGCCTATACAGACTCATTTTTGCACTAAGACCTATGAAATCATCAGATATAAATTTGAAATGCCACCAAAATACCTTAGGTCCGCGGGTTTGAGGGTTCCATTCAACAGGATCTTCATGGCTTCATACAGTGAATATTTCAGTGAAGTTTCCATTGCATTCGATCCTGAAGCTTCGCTAGGCAGCCAACGAGCAGCGAGCCATCTTCCAGCAATTGGGAGATCGTAGCCGCGAGGCCAGAATTTCGAATCGAGACTTCGATCTTTGCCGGATGGACTGTCTTTTCACAGGGATCCGCAAAGAGTGAGTTCAATCGTCCAAAAGATGTTGAATTTCCAGCTGTGATTTTCTGGATGAAAATGAGAACATGTGGAAATCGGCATGAATGTATGCAGCCTGCGTGTTAAAGTTGTAGTCTAGTTTGCCAAGCTGGGTCAGTGTTCTTGGAGGCCACGTGCTTGCTGACAGCTGCAGGTGGGGCTCACAACTTTTCACGGAACATGATTCCGAAGATACTTTCTTATGCTCATGCAGAAGATGAGAGCCGATTTTCACTAATTTTCGCTGTCCTGTGAATTGGCAGATGTTACTTCAGGACCTTCTTTCGGGTTGCCTGGGGTTGCCATGCATTTTTTCCAAGGTTGCCTCAGTAATGACAACAATTTGGACCAAGCTTTGTCACTGGCCGGGACCCCGGGATTTCGTCTCCTAAAATCTCAGCTTCTCAGGAGACGAAGCGTCGTAGTTTGTCGGATGATCCCGAGGCTGATGAAGCTTATGACATTTGTCGTGAGATTGAAGATCCAGCTGGAGAGGTGCGCATACACACTTTGACACTGTCTCCACGACATGACTTCATACATTTCCAAAATGAAAGTGCAACAAAAACAAGTCACCATAAATATGTAGGAAAGGATTTCATATTGATTCCTGATGTATATCATGTACACTAGTATATACATTACAATACATATAGAATAGATATAAGATACATACTGTATACAATACAAATACAGTATATACGTAAATATAGAGATACATACTTTTCTTTAAAGGAATCTTTTTCACACATTTCGGAGAGATTTGCTCCAGGCCCAGGCGCTCATGGCACAAGCAGAGATCATCAGCCAAAGAGAAGAGTTGGGATCTCGAGCAGAAGAGTTTGCCAAAGTTGGCACCTGTACAGCCTGTTTGTTTGCCAAAGTTTGTTTCTTCGCGTTTCGAGTTTGCCAAATTCAAATCGCTGGTCTTACTTTTTTTTTGTTTCGAAAAGGTGATTTTCGAGAAACATTTTTATGTTTCAGGTTGACGTTTGATGTTTATGCAAACACATTTGAACTTGATTGCAAAGGTTTGACGCAAGCATTCTGACGACTTCCCACGAAACAGACGTCATGTATTTTTGATATATTATCGACCTGTATGAAATCTATACTATCTATATTTGGTTGTTTTTACATTTATTGTAACAATGTGTTGAGTCACGGAGCATATCGTGTATCGGGCAGCTCAAAGGAACGGATTCCATAAGGTGACGACGTTGAATCTTCAATATGATTTCATACCACGCAGTGTCACACGTCCAGTGCTGTCAAACCGACCTGTGCCCATGGGCAATGCTTTGCTGAGTATGGAGACAGCTGTGGAGAAGGCGAAGGAGATGCGTCGCCGAGGGAAAGATATCAGACACAGGCAAGGTGGTTGGCCCACAGTGGATATGAAGAGTTGGGAGCTATAGAAACACTGAAATCTTATTCAGACCAACTGATCTGTTTTTAATGATTGTACGCCCAGACATGAATCATGCAATGCAGAGGGTTTATCATGCTTTATCACTTCTCCATGAGAGGCTTGTGGAAGCGCAGGCATGCAAGGCGTGTGAATGTGTGAAGTGTTAAAAAGGACAATGGAGACGAGTTGATGCGCTGAAATGGAATGCGAAGTGTCACTAGAAATACCGAAATCGCACAAAATCAAAATCTGTGTCCATTGAAAACTAGCAACTTTAGAACCACATTCTATGACGTTTCTCCTTTCAATTAAAGCAACATCATGCTGTGTCATTCTGCACTTGAGACATGTGCAGTCCGTCATGAAGGGTCTCAGCGCGTCCTGTAAAATGATGCCCCCTTGACACACGAAAAGGTCGTCACGACTCGATTACATGCAAGGTAGATTGGTAGACAAGGACTTTGAACGACAAATTCAGCCCAAGAGCCATTGAAATTGTACCAAGAGCAATACCCAACCCACTTTTTGTCTCGTTTCTTGTTGGATGCTCATCGCAGGCGCTGGCAAATGTGTTCCAGACCTTTGAACGTCTTGTAGAAGCGGTACGTGCTGCCAACGAGGCCTTGCACTGTTTTGCCTAGTGCAACTCTGCAAGAAAAATTCAGCATGGGATCATTGTAATTGCGACCGATACGACAAACATTTGTGCAAGATAAATGTGATTTGCTTGGTTGGTCCTACTCCATGGCCAGGCCGTGCAACTTGCCAAGAAAGCGACATATAAACCGATCATTGTTGAGATGATGCTGGATCCCCAGTTGTGGGAGCAAATGCAGCTGTGAAGCAACTTTTTCCACCTGGAAATGCTGTTGTGAGGCTCCTGGCCGTGAAGGTCAACAGCTCGTTGGTTTTGCAGGACGGTGCACAGGTGCAGAGATGTATACCTGGAAGGAAACGCAGGAAATGAAGTTGAGTCACATCCTACATACTGTCATACTGTATACGTTTCCTTAAGTGCATGTGATGCATGTGTCCAGAGTATCCAACGTGTAAGCTTTCCCAGGTATCTGCAGTATCCATTTTCTTTTAGTTGTCGGATGCCTATGAATAGGTGTCCACGCGTGGCGCCGAGAAGGCTGTGCGTCCTGCCAGAGAGGCGCGCCCTTACAATTCATCAAAGTTCGAGGTCGGTGGGTAGGTATAGGAGAAGAGTTGCACCTTAAGATTCATTAAGACTTTCATGTTTCATCATGTTTCATAGAAGTCACGTCACGCCAGTTCTCAATTTTGCTTCGGGCGTTCAGGCGGTGACAGTTGCCAAAGCCACTGGAAAGCGATCACTTGTGAGTCGCGGGCTTTGAAGGGAACGCAGTGGACTTGTTGGAATGAACTCATAGCGTCTTCAGCCCACTGAGAATCTCCTCACGTCAGCCGTTTTTTTTCTTGAGATTTACATATCATATATTATAATATATATATATATATGTATATGTACATATATATATATATATA
>DF240892.1:0-44576 GCA_000507305.1 Breviolum minutum Mf 1.05b.01 | reverse complement strand
TATATATATATATAGAGGATCTATTGAAATTCTATGGCTTCATGCTCGCCCCCTTGACTCAGGCACGTGCCTGTACCAACTGGCGGAAGTGCAGTTGATGTCCTATCAACTTGGCCCAGCCATGAGCTCTGCCAAAGAGGTGCCACTGGACGCATTCATCAAGAGATGAGACATCCAGACATGAAGACATGAAACATGAAGAATGAACACGCATGAAACATTGTAAACACCACATGTTAAGTATATACATATATGAAAACACTGGAGACATTAATGATATGCCGATGTTTTAATTTTCATTTATTTCATTTTGGGAGGTTGGCTCATGAGGCTCATGAGGCTCGTCTGTCAGGCATTGGACAAGTTCCGTGAAGCTGATGACAAAGCTGGTGAAGCTGGAGTCAAGAGCTTCAGAAGCTTCAGAAGCTTCAGAATGCAGAAGTGGTTTTTCAACTTTTGATTTCTGCAAACAAAGATAGCAAAAACTGGCACCCACCCAAATCACCCAACCCCCTGGCGAGCCTTGTCGACTCTGAGGCTGTGATCTTGATTGCAGAGACACACTATGCCGGAGGCAAGCATGACAAGGCGGGGTCCAAGGAGGGTTTAACTGCACGTAGGAGAGCAGTTTTTCATCTGAAAACCGTCTCTGTTGTTTGCAACTCTAAGAGTTGTTGGTGATTGAGCATCCCAAACTTAGAAGAGTCAAGAAGGTCACACGAGTTTCAACCAAGGGTTGTATGAGTTAATATGAGTTGTGCGATGGCAGGCAGAGGAGACGGTGAAGGAGGGCATCGATTTGGTCTGCCTGGCAACTCTTGTTGACATATTGTGACATGTCTATTTCTGAGACATGTCTTGTTAAGTCATTGCAACATCTAGCATATCGCAATGTGACCAATCCAATCCGAAATCCTGTCTGCGCCAGGCAGCAGAGTGTGCTGACTCGAGGAAAGAGCTGGGTGGCCCAGTCGAAGAGCGAGGAGGTGGAAGCTGAACGGATGGAACCGGATCGAGCTGGAACCAAAGCCTGAGATTCTTCAATAAATTAGAAAGGAACCATGTCGTGGACCCAATATAAGCTATGCCCCAATCATCCCAAATCAACCTTCAGCTAATTCGTGGTGCTTGCATAACGAAAGAAGTGGATCGAAAGAGATCTGCGAAGCCTGCCATGGACCAACTTTGGCTGTAGACTGGACGCTTTACGCTCAGAATTGAGGTCCTATGGCAAGGCGCTTCTGCAGCAGATTCAGGATAGTCAGGTCCTGAACTTCTCCAGATCCCAAGTGAATCCAAGTGATCGTCGAAACGGATCTGAACTGCGCTTCTTTTCCAAGGCCGCCGAGCTCAGCAGGAAGCAGCAATGGCTGCTCGACCGGCCATGGTTTGGGATGCCCAGTTGTGTCGCGTGTCGCACGTTTCAGGCATTTCACAACGTATCCTCAACGTGATGATTGTGATGATTGTGACGTGGAAGCGGAATCCTTTTGACTTGCCGCTGCTTGGATAGACATTTTCAGTTGCTTTATCGCAATGCCCAGATGCCAATGGGAATGCCGATGTTACCTCCGCAGGCCCTGAGATGGTGTTCCCATGGCTCTGCCAATCTGACTTGATCTATTTCGTCCATTTCATTTTCAAAAATTGTATGTATAATCATGTATAATCATGAAAAGGCATGTAATGTATGTTGTCAGTGATCATGACATGAGTTGCCAGCAGAATCTTTGATACTTGAAGAGGTGATCCAACCCCGCAGAAAAAACAAATGCTACTAAAATGCCCAGTTTTTGAGGTGTTCAAAGAAGATTCAACCCCAGATATTCATCGTTGGTACGTCTTGGCCGAAGTCAGATAGCTGAAAAGGCTGGCGGCGGCAGCGGTGATACACCAGCAGCCTCCTCTGCTGTGGTAGAATCGAAGCAGGTGCGCCTGTGAATTGCTGCGACTTGTTGTGAATCTTGTAAATCTCGCAGAAATGTGAGTCAAAGTGTGTGAACTTAATGTAACATGCGTAGATTCGTAGAATAAATTGATGTACATAACTTGGTAGATTTGTTGAACATTTAGGATTTTGTTGAAGATATTCTGGGAAACGAAAGCATCGTTTGCATTTGGCAGGTTGGTCTGGATCCAGCAATGGTTTCAGCTACTGTCCAGGACCGAATGAATCGGAGAGATGTTGCGATGTTGCGGATGCAGGGAAAACGTAGGTGAAGCAGCCGAGATTCAAAAGCATCTGTCATCTTTTCCGGCGAGTCTCAGTCTCGATGCTTCAGATGCCACAGGAGATGGCCAAGCAAGCTATCGGAGTGGACGATGAGCTCTTCTTGGATAGTCGGGCTGCTTGTGGATGTTGGATGTTTGTGGATTTTTGTTTTTGCCTCTGTTTTTTCTGCAATTTTCAGACTCAGCCTCCACTATTATTGAATGTGGATCTGTGGCATTGGCATTATGTTGATTTCATGCTAAGGTGCATTGATGGATTCTGGAATGGACAGTTTGACAGCTGTCTCTTTCAGGACAGTACTGCAGATGCATCCTGCAGTGAAGCAAATTCTGGAAAACACGGCCCACATGACGTTACAACGTGATTCCGTGACGCAGGAACGGCCTGCAACAGCAATTGGGGGTGAAGTTGCCATCTTCACTGATGTTTGATTATCCCACCATGAAGGCTGGGAACTCTGTGCATTCATATATGGATACATCGATCTGCTGGAAGCATCCTTGTGTTCTTTTTTTGGCAACCTGAGCATTTGGAAGTGGAGGTTTGATGCATTTTAGTAAAGGTTTACTGTAAGGATTTCTTGTTGGCATGCAAGTGATCCTTGCATGGAACATTTTGGCAGGAAGTGTCCAATCGTATCGTCGAACTCAGCAACTTGGACGAAATTTGCGGGGGTTTCTTCGGTCATCTTCGATTGGAAATGCCCAGCTTTGGCCGGCCTTTGATGATCGTTGTGCTCGTACAGAATTGGAAATGTTCGATATGCTTCCATGAATAGATTTTTGATCTCTGTTTTGGACATTTTGGACATTCAAACATCTCTGGAAGTCCTATCAAAAATCAGTGTAGCGTAAGGTTCTAACCCTCTTATTGCTAGTCCCCTCAATCACCAGGCTTTCTCAGGTGACAGGTCAACTGCTTGTCAGCCACATGAATCTGCAATGCAACGCCTTCCACGGACCTTCCACCCTGCAGGTATCGAGAATGCTTGATGTCTGACGCGAAGGGCCGCAAGCATCATAAGCATAAAGGATTCAAAACATTCCAAGACCAAAACTTAATTGAAAAACGTGAGCAACACGACTTGACAAACACTTTTGTTGTAAGATCCAAGATCTGAGAAAGGTTGAACGACTTGACTGTCGGAGCCAGGAAGGTTCCGCCAAATAGCAGCTGCACGCGGCGCGCTGTGCACAGCTTCAAAACACCCAACACAAGCACCACAAGCACGTTGTGAGCAGAGGAACAGCAAACAAGAATGGTTAATTTTCAGCATTCCTTCACATTCCTTCCTACGTGCCGAGGTGCATATAGTACATTGTGGTACCGGTTAGAAACGTAGTAGAATACTTTGTTGCGGCTGTTTGACTTTCTGGAAGTTGTGGGCAGATCATGGCCAGAGGGGTGGCTTATGTGGGCCCCCTGGACGTATTTTCAGAGCAAAATTGATTTGAATATCAGATGTTTCACTTGGTCTTTCTTCCTGTTTAGGGTCACAAGCAGAGGCTTTTTTGCATGAGAAAAATCTGGGGCCGGTGGACATTAGTTGGGAACACGTTGGAAACATTTGCCTAGCGGATTCTGAAGTATTGAGAAAGCAATGCCCATTGGATTTGATGCACTTGGGCTGTTTTGTCACTTACAATTACAAGTTCAAAGGTCAGACACTGATTGTAGAATGTAGAAGCTAATTTTTCCATGAATTGCAACAGAAACTTGCGGTCGGTATATTTTTATCTGAAACCCTGAACAATCACTTTTTTCAATAGATGTTCGGTGAAAATCGGTGAAACCATTTTCGTGTAATGATTCGGAATCATCCAACTGAAAGAATCAGACCAAAGTGGATGTTTGGGGTCGAGGCACAAATTTTAAGAACACAAATTCCCCCAACTGGATTCATGTGATTATATTCCATTTGCAAGCAACCTGCTGCACATTTCCAATCGATTGAATCATGGAAGCACTGCAAGCAGTTTCAAGGGTTGACTTGACTCCGTTTGTGTGCCAAGATGTACCAAGCAGATTAAGTAGATCTAGGAAAACAAAGGAAACACATGGAAACATGTTGTTTCCAGCACCAAAGATGCTGTAGCGACATTGTGATGGAGTTGTACCTGCTTTGTACGTTCCACCAGTCTTCTTGACGTGTTTCTTGCTCCAGGACAGGGAATTGGTGTTTGAACCGAGCATTGCAGCATTGGTACTTGAAACCTTGGCTGAAAACCGAACTCTGAGTAGCTGTCCAAGGCACAGGAGGGAGTACTGTGACCCTGTCCTCAAGGTCATAAGTGGAAGCTTTGCAGCAGCTATAAAACCATAATGATCATGAGACCAAATGACACGGTATCACAACAGGCACAAATCTTTGTATTACAAAATAACGCCAACAATCACAGCGCCACAACACCGCACCGTATCGAATCGCATTGAATGGCATCCGCTCTGTGAGTATTTTTGCCATGGCATTGTGGGGAGATCGTGCAAAGGCCACCTTCCTGGCGGCATACAATTCCAAACGTCACGAGGCGTGCCTTCACCTCTGAACACATTGAGCTCTGACTCTTGGCATTGTGACTTTCCAAACGTTGTTGAAGGTGTCATGATGTGTCATGCTATGTTGGAAGGTAAGCAGGACAAAAACTTAGCCTTGGCACAGGTCGAAGCACCGACGATCTCGCTTCCGATCGCGGCGTCTCCGAAGGCCAAAGGCAACTCTGCCAGGTGCGTTGAAGCAGCAGTTGACTGGCCGACCGTCGTCGGAGGTTGATTCTGCGTTCCGACTTTTCGAAACACGTCATTTGAATCTTCGAGAATCGTGACAAAACATGACTCCCTCTCGAAGTACAGCATCAATTTGCAATGACTGCTGTAACCTTCTGCTGGATGCAGCTTTGCACCAAGTCTTCAAGTCGCAAGGTCGCTGACGGCTGCTTCTAGTGCGCGGTCTGCAGGCATGCGAGAATTGAATGTTGCAACCTCCCAAGTGATTTTGAGTTTTTTTGAAAATCCTTTTTTCCATTTTGCAATCTTTCTCAAACTTTTTCGCCTTTTGCCGCTTCGCATCTGCCTTTTGGTCACTGTATTTGACGGTCACAGTGGATCTGCCAGGATGGCCAGGAAGTGCTCGTTTAAACAGCAGCCGTCCGGTCGAAAGCGCAAGGGGAGTATACACCCTGGTCCGCAGCGAAGCTAGGCAATTACGTGTGGTACTTCAGAGGAATGGGGATCTGCAGTTGTATTCAATTTGCAGAGCATTTGGCATGAGATTTGTGCCTGAAATGGAGATGCTTCCTTCGATCTGGGAGGCAAAGGCTTGAGTGTTGAAATCTGATTTGGTGGCTTGATATTCCAAGAGATCCAAAGCATTTTGATTTTACAAAGATGAGCATGCCAAGAGATCCACTGAGGACGTGGATGATGATGAAAAGAGACCTAAGGGAACTGCGATGCCTTTGATGCCCAAAAGTGATACTGGGACTCGCATGCGGCTCTTCGAACATGCAGGTCGACGGGACATGAGTTGAGTGCGTCGAGTGAGTTGAGGGTCTGTAGCACTTGAGAAATCAAACTGCCAAAGGTCTTGAAAAAAGGATTAAGAAGACTTGAAATTGAAGTTATGTATTTCTACATCATTTGCTACATCAGTTTGTATTGATTTGGCGTCACGAGAAACAGCCAGAGTTGGAATTGCTGGTCTGCTCCGGAGAGCATAAGATTCTCAAGAGTTGAACTTGTGTCAACTTGAGGTCTAGGCTTTTCAGATGTGGCAGAAGAAGCTAGCGATGGCCTTGAATGGGTCGAGTCCAACTGGCCACTTGGCAGCATCAGTTCCACTCTGAAATCCATCGAACTCCATTGAAATCTTTACAATTTTTTTGGAATGCAACTTTGCAGACTTTTCCGGAACCCATTTTTTTAAAGTCATGAGTCATGAAGCAACATTTTCTCCACGTTTCAACGTGTCTCGGAGCTCTACAAGTGAGGTTTCAGGGCCTCAGTGGGATGATCATCATGTGTAATGCAGTGGTCATCGGCTTGGAAACAGATCTGGAATCAAATATTTGGTTCTGGGTAGAGTGGCTTGGTGCACTTGGTAGTGGTCCAGCTGCAAGCCATGTATTTTTCATGTTGTGTTTGACGCATGACATGCTAACGACATCTGACAACAGGCACGCACTGTTGGCCTATTTCTTGTTCGAACTGGTGGTGCGACTGCTTCGTCATGGTCACCACTTCTTTCGCAACGAGGTGCCCCGAATTCCCCTCGATTCTGAGGGATGAGTAGGATATTCTTCCACGAGAACATGGAAAAAAGTCGTCAACTGTTGCACAACAATGGGTTGATGATGATGATGATGATGATGATGATGATGATGATGATGATGATGATGATGATGATGATGCTGATGCTCAGATAAATCAATATATGCGGTCGTAGACCGTCTACTTTAAAGTTGCAATCTCTTCTTGCCTGGGTACATCAAGTAGCAAAAATGCATCAGGCGAGACTGTCACAAGATGTCAGGAACATCAATAGACCTTGCCACCGAATGCTTGGAGTTGGATGCAGAGCACTACACGTCATTGACTGATATCGATGGACATCATGATATTGATGTTTTTTGAAATTCGGGCTTTGGGATGCTTTGGGCCCATCAGGACGAGCTAGGATGGAACATCTTCGATCTCTCCATCGTGGCAAGTGGTGTTGCTGACCAGACACCTGCCTGAAAATTTGGTACTCCCGTACTCCAGGGCCTTTGTGGTGGGTCACAGGTGATCCGTGATGGGGACATTGTCATTGCTGTCGCTGAGC
This sequence comes from Breviolum minutum Mf 1.05b.01, assembly GCA_000507305.1. Classification (NCBI taxonomy): domain Eukaryota; class Dinophyceae; order Suessiales; family Symbiodiniaceae; genus Breviolum; species Breviolum minutum. The sequence continues at coordinate 37,524 of DF240892.1, read as the reverse complement.
TTTGAGGTGGGTGATGCCTGTTTTGCACACAGTGATGCAGCACAACGTGAAGAACAGAAAGCAAGGACCATCTGCTGTCAACATTTCACGTATCTGATACTATATAAATATAATATATCATATACATTCATTTACACAAATGAATATATATATTTTTTTTTTAATGATATACGGATCCAGATTCTAGATCAAGTAGAGCATACAATGGAATGAACCTTGTATCACATCAAACTATCAACCTTTGTGCTGTGGCACCTTCACTACTGTGGAATTTTCACTACTGTGAAAACGGATGGTGCTAGACAAGAGAATGCAGGAATGGCATCCGTTTTCATGGTCTTCCGCTCTTGAGCTGCAAGATATTTTGATCCCCTGGAGCTTGCCATTTTGGACAATTTCTGGGTCAGTCGAGGAGAAAAGAAACGATAAAATGTCAGTCAACAAATGCCAGGAATGTTTTTTTGAGACTTCTGACACTTTCATGTGTCAACTGTGGTTTAACCTCCAACTTCTTCACCCAGGTATGGCCAGGTTGCTGCGCATCGTCCGCTTGTTCCGCCTGGTGAAGATTGCATCTCGGCATGAGTCCAGAAAGCAGTGCAAGTTTTATAGCAAGTTTCTGAACTCAACTTCAAAGGTCAGACCACTTTATGAACTGGCCCAATCCATCACCGAAGCCCTGCAAGGCGTGGGTTTACAGGGTATGAACTGTCCCAACGTATCGGCCATTTTTACTTCACGCATAATTCATTTTCTCACATCATTTTACATCGTATTTCGCGATTTCGCATGATGGCATGGCATGGGACTTTCGCTTGTGATGTGTCATCAAAAAATCTTGGCTCCCAGCCCGGCCCAGCCATCCTGGTCCCCTGGGCCTGCATCATGGCTATGGAGGCTCCACACATGGAGCGTATGGGCTCTGATGCAACTCCCTATGCTGGGCTTTTCCCAGATGGTGGTGGTGATCCGCCTATCATGACAGATGTGATCATTGAGAACCACAAACGATTGGCTACTTACCATTGGGCAGTGACAAAGCCAAAGGGGCTTGTTGTGCTCGTGCATGGTTTTGGGGAACATCTTGGCCGCTATTTCCATGTGGCAAACTTCTTTGTAAAACAAGGACGGGGGCTGCACCGGTTGAGTGCTTTCAGCTACAAACACATTCTGAAATTAGAAGTGCTTTTAGCATCCTTTGGCCACTTTTGCCTTGATCTATATTCACCCCCCAATCACAATGAGAACACATCCAACATTCAAATACTTGAAAACAACCTGATTTTAAAGAATCACTATGTGCTCCAGTCCATGTGTCCATGTGCCTAAATGATTGTCAATCATTCTCATGGGTTGAGTCAAACGCAGGCTACGAAGTCCGCGGCATGGATCATGTGTGCCATGGCCACTCCGAGGGTTTTCGTCATGCCTACGGACTCTTGGAGTTGGAGGTTTTGCTGGAGAGCTGGACTCAATACATCCTGCAGGAGATCGTTTCTTTGCAAGGAGATTCTCTATTGGAAACCATTGGACAAACACTGATGATCGATGATCGATGATGGATGATCGATGATCGATGATCGATGAATGATGATTGGTGAATGATGATGAATGATGAATGATAATGATCAGGAGAGGGTGTGTCATAAAGGCGGAGCTGATGTCAATTGGAAATAAGAAACAAACGACTTTGATTGATTTAAGGGATGGCTTTGGAGATTCCACCTGCATTTCTACGTTTCCAGGACCTCACTTTGTCTATTCCCACTCCACTGGTGGCATGGTGGCCTTTTTGAGCCTGAATCGTGCGCTTCTGACGAAATGGGATAAGCTGGTTGGAGTCATTTACTCAGCTCCACTCATTAGGCAGGTGGAATTAAGCGGAGAGACATGCATCGCTGCATCGCTTGCTGAATGCTGTATTTACAAGAAAAAAACATGTCTTGATACACTTGATACCTGTACAGACCTGGAACCAAAAACTCACACCCAGCAAGTGCCCAGGGGGTGAATCTGAATTTTCCCTTCAGGAGGATTACAGGACATACTGGATTTTTCAGCACTCAAGTTTAGATCTGCAGAATTCATTTCAGCACTCAAGTTTAGATCTGCAGAATTCATTCTTCTGTAAGAGTCAGTTGGGTCAGTTGTTCAACCTTCTTGAATGCAGGCAGCCTTCGTTCATTGCGGCTGGGCAGGAAGCGGTTCGTACCATGTAAAACCCAACGCTGATCTGATTGGCAGTGCAGTCATCCATTCGCATGCACGGCTTTGACCAGTGTAGTGAAGCCCCATGTGCTGAGGCTAAACCAATGTACTGGTGCCCTGGATTGGCAGATTGCTGTTTGTCATGTGGTTTACTATGTGGTACCTGCTGCTTGCTCAATGGTGTTGTAGCTGGACAGCTATCAACCTACAAAGCTTTAGAGGCGTCGATGCCGGGTGGAAAGTCGAAACGGAACTCCAGCAAGTCACCAAGGTCCTGAGACTTTGGAAACTAAAAGATGGTAAAACATATGCAAAAGTAAAACATCCATATGGTTTTATATCTTCGGTTGGATGGTAGGGATAAAAGGGGTCAATCTTTGTTCCGTGGACAGATCTCTCTCTCTCTCTCTCTCCCTCGCCACTCTTGATCTTGAGTGTCGTTCTTCAAGATTATACTTATCCATTGCCGTCTTCAATCTGATGTTTCTTCTCCCATCCTACCCACCCTTAATATGAATCCTGGATCATTTCAAGAGTTCGTCGAGTTTTGGTCTATTAGGGTCGATGCAACCCCGTAAACCAAACCAGATCGCAACTTCAAGATGTATAGGTCACCCTACCTGAATCCACGCAGGCTGTTCAGGAAGGAGAATGGTTCGCTGTTGCTAGTTGTTGGTTCAAAAACTGTAGGAACGGGACTAGTATTATGTATATATATATACATATAAATTAGATATTATATACATAAACAAAAAGTATCATAAGAATATATAATATATAGATATATATAATTACACTAAGTATCTTATGTGTAGATATCACCTCTGATCCTCTCCCGTCTCCTGCTCTTCCGGATCGCCCAAGAATCGGCTCACCACTCGGGTCACTCGGGCTGTCAGGAAGCGACTCGCAAGGACCCGTTGTATTTTGGATGGAAGGCCAATCTTTCGATGGTCAAAACGTTGGGTAATGGTACAGTCATGGCATTACAGCAGTTGAAACAACCCAAATATCCTTTTTTGGTGATGGTAAGTCCGAATCTTGGCACAACCATTCAGCTGGATCGTCGATTTGGTGGCGACAAAGTGCCACAAAGTGCCACAAAGTGCCACAAAGTACAATCATTCGAGTTCCAAGCTTTCAGTTGGAATGTCACCAAAGCACTAATGACCACAGTTTGCAATCATCAAATCGAAGGAAAGATCAATTGGTGGATCCTGCTGCAGCCAAAGAGCTGTTTGAGCAGGCAGCCAGCAGCACCAAGTCCTTTGAGACAGATGCCTTTGCATCGTGCGAGCATGAAATCCACAACGAGGACACCCCATGGTGACTGTGCATGCTACTTTCGCTTACCAGGTTTTGAACGTCAGATTTGCAGAAGAGGAAATTTGAAAATTTTCATGCATCACAGAGCGATGAAATGCATGAGGCCTCGCACAGATCAATGAGTTTTACGCCTACTGGCACAAGATGCTGCTGGTGCAGAGTGAAGTAAAAGCTACTAACCGCAATCGCACATCGTAGGTAGTAGACAGAGGGTATAAGGACCAACCAAGAAGGTTGGAGGGAGGTGTAAGAACCACATCAAAAATTCAAAGTGACCACCCTGCAAGGCTGCAATGCCATAACGCTGTTTGTCCATGTTTGTCCAGGAGGATTGGCAAAAACCGTTGAAGATTGCGCTGCAGTTTCTTCAGTCCTTGAAGCCAGCTGATAGGCTTTAGCCGTTTAGCCGAGAGATCCCTCTGGTTCCAAGCAAAAACTGCTTGTTATCAGCCTTTCAGTGTGAACAAAAAAGTGAGCCATGAGTCCAAGTCAAGATGCGTTTTGCACGTCAATTGTCACTGGCTTCACCCTTCTGTGAAGCAGATCCTTCACTGTGTGCGCCAGGAATGTTTTGGGTGCTGGTCTTCATGATCATGACTCTCTACAGTGTTGCGATCCTTTGCACTCGGGTCATTGGTCATGGCAGCATCATCGGCGAGGATGCAGATGAGGACTTACGGAAAATCAAGGCGCGATGCACTCGCAATGCAGATTTGTGTTCATTTTATAGATAAGGTGTTGTGTAGAATGATTCATGCATTTAGATGATTTTAGAGTATTTTACATGCATTTTGTACTTCATTTCTGATGAATATTTGTGTTTGGATGGTATGATCGATGTGTTCCTGCACTCAGGAGATGTTCAGCTCTGTGAGCACCAGCATGTTCACTTTGTTCGGCACGGTGAGCAGTTGGAGTTTGATGAAATTCGTGCCGCTATTCGAAGAGACTCTTGCCATCTCTGAACCCGAAGTGATTTGAACCTGTCTGAACCGATCTGAACGTGTAAGAATGACAAGGTAATTCAACAAAGACATTTTTTTTGTGTGCTTAATTTTACTACCATTTACACTAGAGAAGTTACTTGACTTTACTTGTATTTTGTGAATATGTGCCCAATATGTAACTCAGATATGAAGAGACTTGGAGGGTTTGCATCCTTTCGCTCCCCTGCTTTTCCGAGACAACGCAGCATTTTTTCCCGGTAAAATCAAATAGAGTTGAAATTGGTGGCAATTCAAAAGCCCAGAACTAGACCCGTTGGTTGTAGATCTGAAGGACTATAACTCAGCAAAGTCAATTTGTGCAAGAAGAATCAAGAATCCAGAGATGGATTTCTGCGTAGGTCTTCCCAATAGAGATCTCACGGGTGCAGTGAGGATGCCAATGCTTCGACCACTCTTCGTGGTATTCTACATCTATTCGGCTTGGGCATTGTTGGCAGTGATGACAGGCAGGGTTAGGTTTGCTCACAAGCTGGGTTAAGAAAAGGAAACAAACCACATTTTTTTGGGATGTGTACATGATCACAATTGCAATCAAAAGTGCGCAAAGAATGTGCGTCTAAGATCCCTTCGCTTCGGGGTGAATCCCAATTGATGTGCACAGAATTCTGTGATCAAAGGTGTGGTCAGTGAAAACATGATCGCCATTCGCGACCAGATGCAAAAGGAAGATGAGCAACGGGAGGAGCGAACCAAGACAGCTGCTTCAACCTATTTCAACTTACTTTTCGTTTGGTTTCTCTTTTTCGCCATGTCAAGTCCCTACAGTTTCTTGATGTCTAAAGAAAGCATCGTTCTCAGGAGAAGCGCAAGTCGATGATCACCAAAGTTCTTATGGAGCTCTTCCGAGAGGCCTCTGTAGTCAAGTGTTGGATCAAAATGAACTATCTGGTTCCAAATGGTGCACCACATTTCATGTCTTAGTGCAAGCCAGTCGAGTCGTATTCCATCCTGATAAGGCAGACGTGGACGGCAACGGCATCGTCTCACGACAGGAGTTTGAAAGACTCTCATCGACAAGTTTATTGAAGACTCAAAACATGGCAGATCATGACCGTTCAAAGATTTCATATGCTACTAATGGTGTGTTGTGCTTAGCAGGGGGAAATCGGGAAATCTTGACTTACACTAGTTTCCGGAGAAGAAGATCTTCAATCAACCCAGGTATGTTGAAATCCCCTGAGCTGGTGAAAAAGATCACGAAGAACACCAGAATGAAGGCATGCATTTTCGGACAGAAAGAAAGGTAGCTTCACCAAAACTTTATCCCATTCTTTGGTTTGTCCATGACCTTAACAACTTGAAAATTCCAATGTCTTCATCTTGCAGGTGCAAGATTTGATCGATCTCTTCGATTGGTTAGATCACGACAAAGGCCAGGACTGAAAAAAGCGAAAGGTGTCTTCACCATTTGTGATTGGAAAACGAATTCCAATTACTGTTCCCAGGTGGAACCATTACGATCGACGAATTTATGACGGGTTTCAAATGGATCAACGAACCGCTCCGAGCGAAAAGCCTGGTGAAACTGCAGGAGTTGAACGATGTTTTTCCAACAAATAACAACGGTTTTAGAAGGAGTCCGTGTCTTCAAACATGTTTATTTTCAACAAAATGATATGAGCAACTGGGTGAGCAAAAGGTAAAGTAGTATCAGTTATCAGTTATCATCACGTTTATTTTTGTTCTTCCCTTGAAGTTTCAAACATGACTTCAAACTTGCAGCCTATTGTAAGAAACATGCAGATTCTAGTATGTGACATATCATTCATCATTGATGGTCACTCATGTGCTGAATCAACTCCTTTACCTTGCCAAAAACAGCCGGACAGAACTGGTGACCTTAGTGAACTGCAGGAGAGACTCGCAGGCGACTTGAAACTGCTGGAGACCACAGTGTCTCTTGTCGAACAGGATACCAGTCGCGACCCAAAATGACTATCAAAATCAACCATGAACAGTTTAATCAAACCAACAAACCGAGATCATTTTCTGTGACATGTGGCCTTGTTGGATAGACACGACGGAAAAACAGTTTCCCAACATTTTTCTGAGCTTCTTTGGTGCTTCATTTGAATCCTCTTAGCTTGACAGCTAGCACTTTTTACTCAGGTCAGGTACCATCAAGAAGAGGGTAGATGAAGTGCAGCGCACCGTTGCGATGCCACTTCGGAAGGCAGGGAAGGGAGCTAATCCGACTGTGGCAAATTTGAAGCAGCTACAGTGTCAACGGAGCTACAGTGTCGACTCGTTGGACAATAGCGATTTGGAATGAAGCAGCGTTTGGACATTCCAAGTGAAGGCATACCAACACCATTTTTAAAATTAGTGACAAAACCACTTTTGACCCCAGAACCCTGACGTTGTCATTGAAAAGAACCGAGCACTGAGAGACGTATCCTGTAATTATTACAGGAAGCCATACGTCTCTCAATGCTGAGAGTCTGCGACGGTTTGGAAATTGCATGCCAGGTCCACGCAATTGCTGAACAGATGCAGAGCTCCTGGGATGAATGAAAGATGCACTTATTGGTATAGATTTCCGTAAGATTCGCAAACGCATAAACACAAAAATGTGAATCATAATCGTATGTGATGTTTATACATAGTTGTTGTGGATAAGTTTCCGTAGATCTAGAGATCTATTCGAGGGCGGCAGCCATGGGTATAGAATTTCACGTTACTGTTATGTTTCGCAACGCCGGCGTTGCACGGGGGCAGGAGACCGTAGTTGTCATTGTTGGCTTCATTATTGCTGTTGTTGCCACTTGTTGTCAGGCGTTTGTGTCTTTTGTTGTCCTTCGCCCTCTTTTGTTGTAGTCTTTTGTTGACTCCTCTCGTCTTTTGTTGTTTGTAGTCTTTTTTTTTTCGTGGTTGTTCCAGCGACGTAACGTTTGTCTCTCGGAGTTTGCACAAATTGGACAAGGTTTGGATTTTGCATACGATGCTTAGAGCTTTGCCCACAGACTTCCACCACGCGATTCCAACCAAAGGCTTAGATGTGCAGCTGGGCCGAGTTCGCCCCATTCTCCGTGAGCGACTGGCAGAAGTTCCGTCCCTTGGTGAAGAGGTGGAAGTCATGGAAGTTGGGCTTGAAGGGTCTGTGGTCAGAGTCAAATTCAGATGAATTTCTTGGGAAGTGACACCAATTCTGTGATTCGGTATGGAATCTGAAGTCTAGACGATATCAATTCAGTTGGAAAGTTGAAGTCAGGAGTTCATTGTTTCCTGGTTTGCCACCTGTTTAACGAATGGTGCACAGTGTATTTGGAAATCTGCCCAGTGATGTTTGTAGTTTCTTTGAAACAATCCGTTAAGGTCAGAAATCGAGCTGAAGGAGATGGAAGAAAGATTAAGTCAGAGGTGAACTTGCAATCCCTTTCGGAAGTCTTGCGCTAGAAATTCCGAACGCCAAAAGAAGATCAAACAAAATCACTTTGCAATTTCTAGGCTCCCGCGATGTTCATTTTGACAAGAAGCATCCATTTCATTCCTCACCCAATGGCTTCACTGGCTTCCGATTGCCCCGGAGGCTGAAAACGACTCTGGATCAACTGAGTACGATCGAAGCCAAGGCTAAAGTGAACATGAGACAGAAGCAGAAAGGATGAGGGGGCCCAACAGATGGGCCCACATAGAAGCTTCCATGATGTTCCATGTCTCCGTCGAAGCGATGAGACTCAAGAGATGTCTTAAGTAACTTAAGTCTTAAGGACAGTACCATAGCACAGATTTGTGACCTTTTTATCGTGCCTTCATTGGAGACTATACTGCGCCATATTGTGACTTCTCTGAGCATTCCGTATGAAACATTTTGCATTTGATTGTACTACGGTGTTCTGTAATTTTGTATGCTGGGGCGAGCCACAAGTACTTTTTGGCCGATTTTGGCACCGATCAATTTAAAGAAAGTATGGAAAACCGTGGAAAAACAGAGAAAAAACATGAAGCAAAGCCAGCCCTGTGACGACCATCCAAGAGAATTGCAGCTGCGAATACCGCATTTTCTGGGCAAAGCTTCCAGTCAAACAGCCTGAAGAGCGGGCTGGAATGAAAACCATAGCGCTGTAGTACAAAAATCGTGGCCACGTTACTGGCATTGTTGAGGCTACGTGATTGTATATTATATATTCTTTTCTCACCTTTTATCTTTCTCTCTTCCGACATTTGTCTGAGCATGCATCACCGAGCTAGAACGAGAGACCCTGCAAAACAAATTCTTCATGACTCTGGGCACATCGAAGCATCGAACAATTCTTACACTATTCTTTCATATTTGCACTCGGCACAGATCAACGTGCTATCTTTTTGCTGCAAAAGAAGGGCTCCCGCGAGCGCGAATTGTGCCTCCCGCCAAACGTGGCGACGCCATCGACCGGAACTGACACAATGGTGTACATCCCTTCACAGGACAAGCAATAATAGAAGAGATGGATCAAACGGTGACAAGTGCTGGTACTTCAGTTTTTTTTTGAAATATGTCGTCGAATTTGAGTGTTGGACTTATAGGTGCAGCGAATTTCATCCCATGCCCAGGACATGGATGTCAAACTGACCAACCTCCGTTTGGATGATCCAGATGCTCAGTGCAGGGAAGAGATGTTTGTGGGTATCACTGCTTGAAGTACATGTAAAATGCAGATTGTGAGTCTTAACAACGCATGCCTTGCCTTTTTTGAGACAAAAACAGATCTGTTTTGCTTTAACGTTCTACCTCAATTGGAAGCGTTGCTGACATTTCTTTCTGACCAAATCCAGAGGAACTCCGACGGCAAGCGGTGCGTTCCTTGCGCCAAGAGCGACGTTTCCTGGCGCTCTACCGCAAGGGCGGCGACGGTGACGTGCCAGTGCCACGGTCTTGGACCAAGAAGAGCGGAAAGTTTGGCATGACGTGGTGCGCAGAGGAGCTCCGATCTGGGCATCCAAAGTTTTGAAATTTTGAACGTCTCATGAAAAGTCTCTGATTTCTTGCAGATGGAAAATGACTTTCCAGAGTGGGCTCGTATTCTCGGCCACGGGACGGAAGGAGCCACGGAAAAACTCAGAGAAAAAGCAAGGCGCTTTTTGGGCTGGAGGTGGAATGTCAAGTAAAGGTGAATCAAGATGATTAAAGAAGATCATCAGATCATCCTATGTTAGCGCTTCAAATGGAGACGGTTGATTACCCATTTGCTTTGATTGATATGCTATGCCTTCTGCCAGCCAGTCCAGTGCAAAAACTTCTCGGAAAGATTGGCAAAGATATGAATTTCAACATCTCTATAGCCTTGGAGATCCATGAGTGCTAATTTAGGTATCCATAAATCTCCAATAGTCTCATGCAATTTGCCTCAAAATCCATTTTCATATACTTTATATGATTAGATAATAAATTATATAGATATAGATATTATTATATAGATTATGATATCTGATATCTCTATTTGTCTCACGACTCGCCTTTGGGCTCTTCAGCTTCGTGGTTTTGGGTTCCGAGGTCTTGGTCAAGAGCTGCGTGCGGCCTTCCTGGATCTGCGCCGCGAGGCACGACAAGAGCTTGAGATCCGTGAGACCCAGATGCAGCGCACCCAGGAGACAAGTGAATGTAAAACATTGTAAAACATGAACATCCCAAATCAAAAAGTTGAGCTTGGGCGGACTTATTCAAACAGACTTCGAAGTGCAAACTGAAGCAGTTGGACAAACTTAGATCCGTGCTCTTCAAACCGACGGGTTCGGACCATCAGGAGCGTCTTCGACCAAAGCCACGGAAAGATGATGTGCTCATGCTCTCCTCGGATGATGAGGCAACATTTTCTGCCCAAAACTTGACAAATTGCCAACGTACCTGACGTGCCTTGTTAGGCTCCAGCTCCCAATGCAGTCACAGAACAAGGTGGATGAGTCAGTGAAATTCATGTTCTGGACTTGTTTGCAAGAATGAACACTCTTTAGCCGAATTGAAACTGACCGGACGTTGTGAAGAAAGTCGGACGTTGTGGAATTTGAAGCATTGGTGCATTGCTGCATGTGATATTGGCAGGGCCTCTTCCAGTTGGACCTGGGCAGATGTTGCAAACGCCACCGCGGTTGATGAGAGAGGCTCATGAGCATAGTCACAGTTTAGTGATAATGTTCTCATCTTTCTCAGTCTTTCTCTTCATGCACTGTCCCACTCTGCAACTGTATCTTGAGTGGCCTGGCGAATCTCAAACTTTGCTCATGGTCATAGGTAGAGCATTTTGAGCGGTGAGAGAAACAGCATGGATCTTGCATGAAACTCTCTTTGGTCGAAATTACCTCCCGGTCCCAGGAGGTCGACGCTGAAATGTTGGCGGATTCTGACACCACAGGCAGGTTTTGTTTCTTGCTGCGTTTTGTGTTGGGAAATCGATGACTGGACTACTAAGCATTTCGACAAAGCTTCTGACAGGACCTCATGAAACACTGCATGAGATGGATGAGAAGATGCTTCAGACGCCCCCTCCGCGTCCCATGAGAGATGAGGCTGTGGTTCAAATCGCTACAACTGATACAACTGTTATAGCCATGACACAGCCATAGGCCATAGCCATATCACAGCAATTGATGAGCCATTGTATACTGAGTCTCCTTCATCCCTGTATTCGTGGAGCATGGATTTCGATTAATGGGGTTGATCAGGTCTTCAGTGAAGAGAAGACGACAATGATCAACGTGATTGCTGCAGAGGCATTGCTAGACTTCTGGAGCAAACGGTGATTGACATTTCTTGACATCTTGACATTGCTGTCTGGTGTACAAGTCCATGCAAAGTGTTTGAAACATTTTGAAACGACTCCAAATCCTGAGGGTTGAATGATTTGATTTCCTTTTTTTGTTCGCAGTTTTTCTTATTTTTCTCCTGGTTTCTGGGGCTCCATTAAAACTTTCAGCTTTGCTCAGGATGTGATCGATGCACCTGCTGACATCCGCTTTGCTGCCAAGGCACCTCTGTCGATTGTTGTCCCAAACGGCACAGATTTTGGAAAAGATAAATCGATTTGCTTAATTTCTCCGAATTTGAACAAAAACACAATCTTTCTTAGGGTCGGTCTAGCACAAAAGATTCTGTAATTTCTTAAATTCCAGAGTTCATGATGGAATTTCTATGCCTTTTGAATCTCTTCGAGGCAGGAGACGAACGGATCAAAGTGATCTGAGCGCCTCGAAATGGGGCAAAACCAAGCTTCCATGACAGAAACTTCGATCCCTGAGACTTGAAGGAACTCTCTAGATACGAAACTTCGTGTAATATTGGGTTGAGGAGTAAAGACAGCACGAAACGTTTCGTTGAGTTCATCGTCAATTCAGACGAGTCCTTCAGTCTTCAATCCGCAAAAAGACTTGATCCGTAAGTCCAAACTCTGCATTTTCCAGCCCATGTACGATGTGCAGCCATTGAACCGAGGAAACCGTTAGGAAACGGAAAGAATTTTTTAACACTGCTTCTTTTTAAAGCATCTGCCTCGGGCTGGATTTGCCACCGTGTTGTGGGTGTTTGCATGTTCCAACAAGTTCACTGATGAGCATCTCATCGTCTAGATGAATGTTCGTTTGATGTTTTTTTGACACTTTCTTTGCTATACTTTGCCTACACCTGCTTACGCTCTGAACTTGAATGAAGTCGGAACCCAACTATGCTCAGCTCTCAAACTGGCCATGATGGAGTCTTGTGAGGTCAAAGACTTCACAGATCCAGGAAAAACTTGATTATGTCCAGGCATCATTTTTGAAGGTTAAAGACTAAGACGGTTCACATCTTTTGCATGGTTTGACTATGACAACATTTTACAATATATAAATGTCTTGTCTGGCACTCAAGTCCCTCATGTTTCACAGCAACTTGGGCTTGATCAACACTGTGAGCAGTGTACGCAGCAAGCCAAGTTTTGAAGTTCTTAAGCTTGCATCGCTACGAAGCTCCGGGGGGGTCGTTCTGAAAAGGCGAAAGTTCTCAAAAGCGATTCTCATTATTCTCATTCTCCGACTCCCAGCGATGCAAGCTACCTGGGGCAGTCTCTTGGGTCTATTGCCTGAAGGAGGCACTTGCACGGCTTGCACGGTGCATGGTCAGGGACAAAACAAGCCGCAGCTTTGTTTGGTGCACTGGCCTTCCATACAGATCACCCGACACTCTACAGGACAAGTTCGATTTTGTTCAGCAGTTTCTTTGTGACACTGCTGTACTTAGTACATCTTAGTACGTCTGTTTGTGTATCAGAGAACCCGTCTCAACCTTGTCATGAAAGTCAGGCTTTTTCGATGTGGAATCTCCCGCGGTTTTCGACAGCTTCGGACCGCTTCAATTCACCGAGCCATGGAGGCCGTGCCCATAGGTCAACAGAAGAAGCCAGCGACGCACAGCGGCACCTCGTACGATTTGGTGGAGAAAACTACACGATTTGTCATTCTTTGGAGCCGAGCTTAATGGATCAGAAATCAGCAAAGCCTTTTTTCGAAGCCTTTCCAATTTCCCAATGTGTTGCCTTTCTGATGATGGGATGCAAATACCGCCAATGGCTGTTCCTGTGGTCCCTGTGTCTTATTTTCCTAGACCTCCTCACCAGTCTTTCTTGCAAAATTGAACACACCATTCGTCGAGGCTATGTGGGTCACAATGCAGAGACGATCAAGGTCGGGACGGTCGGGACTGACCGGTCGGTGTGTCCTGTTTAGACCTGAAGCTTTGTGAAGAACCGTGCGGCTTTCCCACGGGTAGGCATAGCCGATCAAAGCCGAATAGCCTTGTCAAACACGGAGAAAGCGAGGGCGACTCCCACCCAACGGTAGATCTGCGTGCAATCTGCATTCTGCAGGTCCGCTTGCACTCCATTTGCTTCTCAGTGAAGGGGACGTTGCATGTCTCAGCACTGGCGTCAAATTCTGGCGACCTACTGATGCTAAGCTGAACTCTCTCTCCACAGATGCATGATCGTATATGTATTTCGATCTAAATGGATTTCTGTGATTCACAGGATGACATGGAATGATAAATGTCATTGAGTTCTTGCTGTGTGACCTGCAGTCAGAATCAGTTGTCTTTGGCTTAGGAAGGCCTTTATTCGATCGGAGTGCCAAGAGTTGTCAGCAGTGCCTAATGAACGGACGCTTGATGGGTCTGCTGGGGTGCACAGGAAGATGGGCAGAATTTCACATTTAGGTGCAGAGAATCAATGGAGGACGTTCAGACAATCTGTTTCCTGACTTTTTATATTCATTTGTTTCTTTCAGGCAAGAAGTTGAGTCTGTTGTCTCTGGATTTGTGACGGAGGATTCGATTGCTCTTCCGTGGCGTGGAACTGTCTGACAACATGTCCGTTGCACAGCTGACTGGTGAAGAGCTGGACTTGCATTTCTTGGTCCTCGGCCAAGATGAGGAGCGACACTTGAAGTTTTGAGATTCATTGTGCAAGTTCTAGAAGCTGAAGCTCTGGCTGTATGAAGTATCATGTAAGCCTCATGTAAGCCTCATGTAAGCCTCATGTAAATGGCATATGAGTTTTATGTCATATGTCATACGTCTCCTGTCGCAGGTGTCAGGCTTTGAATTGGCGCTTTGCAAAGGTGTTCCTTGTCCCTCTGAATTGGCGGAAGTGTTACACGACTGCTCCCAGGTACGAAGAAGTTTCTGGGAGCTGTATGTTTGATACAATGCACTAGTGCACAGTCGTTTTTTGTCGTGTTTCACTATGTTGCCAATGTTTTCAGTTCAAAAATTGAAGTCTTAAAGTTTAATGTATATTTTAATGTTAGTGTCACATGGATTCCTGGGGCAGACTTGCATGATTAGGACAGCCCTTCAAATATTCAAATTATACTTGTCAAAGGAAGGAGTTCAAAAATCACTTCAAAAAGAAAAGGAATGACAAGAGAAGCAACAACGAGAAAAGGATTGAAACGGAAAGAAAAGCAAAGAAAAGGAGAAGTTAGAAAAAGAAAGGTCACAGTTTTCGTGGCAGTCGCAGTATTTGGTGACCAAGGAAGTTCCATTCTGTGAGGAAGTCTGACACGAAATGCGTTTGTGCAAGGTAGACAGAGTACCAACATGAAGGGCTTTTCAATGCAGGATAATGCAAGCTGGATCTCCAAACCCCGAAAAGTAAGCTCCACGCAGACCGGTTGCAGACTGACGGGTTCATGGACGGATCATTTATGTTACTTTTGTTTTGTTGCTTTTGCTTTCAAAATTTCATGATTTTGAATCTCTGTAACTCGGAAGTTTGTCATAGCCTAGACTTCCTTTGATGAGCGACAAGCTAAAAATCTAAATTTGAGATTCGAGTATTCCTGTCAAGCCATTGTTCTACTGGCTCAGCTTGCGTAGCGCAGGGTCTGCAGCAAACCGTGCCAACCTTGACAGAGAGCGGCTGTGGTGGCACCTATTTTTTGAAAGGCAAAGATGGCGAACAGACATTGGCAGTGCTTGGCACCCCAGATGTCAACTGTGAGTCGATGAATGGTTTTGCACACAAGATGTGACTCTTTTGAACGCCGTGCCTCAGTGTTTTAGCCATGTGAGTCATGTGAGTTTTGGATTGTCATTTGATAGTGACATCTTGGATACTGTAGCTGCGCTGTTCGTTGTTTGTTGTTCAAGGTTTAAACCCAAAGATGAAGAAGCCGGAGCTCCGCAAAATCCTCGAGGTGGCTGCAAAAGTTGGCGGTTGTGGAGGATCAACGTAGTCCAAACATAGCTGTCATAGCAGATCATAGCAGTCATGTATGAAACTTATCTTGCTATGAGATGCTATAAGTCCGCAAAGCCATTGGTGACACGGCGTTTCCACTTTGGCGACTAGTCTATCTATATAGTTTCCACTTTGGATTCAACCAATCTCCGACATGACAGGTTACCCTGGACGAGAAAACTCTCGATACTATCTTTCTGCAGTGGCATCTGCTCAACGTGCGGTTCGTGAAGTAGCTGCATATCTACTGGACAAGGGCCATGCGCAGGTGCAGTAATGGACATTGTCGCGACAATGAAGAACACAGACATATTTGACAGAGCCCAACATTCTCAACGCATTTTTTTTGACTAACAGCCTGATAGCCCTTTCACTTAAGTCGACCTGACTGAACACTAAGATGATCGACTCAAGTGTTGTGGTTAGAGTGGATTCGTGTTGTCCATCGAGGTGCCGATGACAACTCTAGCTCGCTGCAGGCACCAAAGTCACTAGCCCTGTGGGTGCATCAGTGACCCTTTAAGAGTGCGGTGACGGTTAGTTCAACTTCAATAACTTTATATAACTCTAAACTTTAATGATTTTTCATGTAAAATTATTTATCGCAACGGCGAGTTGGTTCGGGTTGGAATGGGCTGCGGAGATGAATCCCAATCTCGTGTGACTTTCTTCATTTTCGTTTCAAATCTCCTGACGCTGCGGTGGCAAAAGAGTGTCCGAAAGTTTGTACCTAAATATTCCAAACCGGAGGAGTGCCTTCTTCCAGTGCAGTCTCAGTAAAGCCTGCACAGCGGTTGAACCTCGCAGCACTTTTTGCCATTCTTTTGCCAAGTCCAAAGCATCCGAGTGCGGTTCCCCTGAAGTTCCCCTGTGTCCGCAACCCCAAAAATCTATGCCAATCTTAGGTTTTGTGCCTGTACAGATTGATGGAGAGCCCTCTGTTGTGTGGAAACTTGGGGCTTTCCAGGCATGGGAATTTCAGAGATCAGTGCAAAACAGATGTGAGTTTTTGCATGTTTCTCCTAACTTAGATGATTGCCAGGCTTTTGTGGATGCAGAAACGTCTGAGAATTTCGGATATTCAGTGTACAGCGTGGACGACGTCCATCGTGTCGGCATCCTCGATCTTCGCATAGACACTTGGCTAAACTGCCCAGGTTTGAATCAAAACGAGCGAAACGAGATTGGGGAAGAAAAAAGAATGCAATTTGAATACGATGTAAATACGAGTGCATCGTGTACATTTGGAAGCAAACTTACACAAAAGCCACTACCTTGCATTGAACGGTGACCAAAGAAGTGAACTGTTTCTGACGGCTGAAAAGGGTGGAGAAATGAACGAATCAAGGTCAACTTTGATCGAAACCAGGGCAACCTGCTGCTTGGCTAGAATCGATAGGATGATTCTGTGGATGACTGCCGTTGTGAGCGGCTAGACTCGTAGGTTGGATTGGTAGATTCTAAATCGTTTTGTGCAAACAAAAGAGGTCTGGTGCTCTCATGATGCTCAGTTCTACTGTCAGTCATGAGCCTTGTTGTCGTTCTATTCAAGTCGTTTCTTAACGATTCGCTTTGAAGTTCTTTTTCCTTCTCCGAGGCTTGTGCAAAGTATTGATGGGAGGAGGGCTCTTTGGCCGGGTAGATTCTGATGAATTCCAATCCTATTTCGACTTGCCATGGCTGCCATGGCTTCATTGCTTCCACTTTTTTCAGTTCGAAAGCCATGTGTCTATGTCAAGGTCGCATTTTTCTTATCTCGAAATGGCAGGAGAAGGTTGTTGCCAATTGACCACGGATGCTCTCTGCCAGATCGACTTTGTTTCCCCTTGCATGATGTGGCATGGGCCTCATGGCCACAGAGCAAGGCAGAGCCTCGGAAAATACATTCCAACTCACATTTTATGAACATCAATGAGTTGTTTGATTGTTTGTGATTCCTGTAGAAGTTTTCAAAAGCATACATTTCTTGTGTCATGGTGCTTGAAACTGACAATGACGCTTCGTCTTGAATTGTAGTGTTGCCAAGTGTTACCTGTAGAATAGACAGAAGTGGACCAGCCACAGGACCTGTATGACCCAGACTTTTCTCACAAATGGAGGTGCCTTTCAGCCCGGAAGAATTGAAGTACATCGCCGAACTGGATGGTGAAGCTGATGCCAAGATACCTGGCGCTGAAATGCCTGCAAATCAAAGATCAGCCGAGATGAACACCTTGGAGTTTCAAACTTAAATGGAAAACCCTTGAACAGGATGAATGATATACGTCACCTTGGTTGTTGGAACAGAGTCTCAATGTGACATCACCGACATGCCTACATGGCTTGACATGGAACTCATGATTTCATGAATCCATCATGGTCGCTATGCTTTGGTGCAAGGATGTTGGCTGAGACGTTGGGTTTGGAGAGGAATTGCCTGCGGCTCTTGGAGTTGTCCACCCTATGGCTGCAGGTATCATTTGCACAACATCTCGACACACACCCATAGGAGAGCTCAAGCTAAATGCCAAAGTTGGAAACGAAACGTGCCAAACGTGCCAGGTGGCTGCCCGCGCAGGGTGCACGTTGCATCAAATCGCTACAGCGCTCTTTCGTTCAGATCCAGAGAAGCCGAGCGTCATCGAAGGCACGTCTAGGGGGGAGGCAGGTGATGGGATATGATGGGCGATGGTGGCACCATGTGGCACCTGAACGCTCCAGGCATCATCCTCAACAGCCTGGCTTCAGCGCGAGCCATTTCGAAAGGCGACAAGAAATGGAGTGGGATGAAGATGGATGAAGGATGGATGATGGTGGGATGAAGGGGAAGGAGATGTCATGAGAAAGATGCGTATCCGGCTTCAACTGGGTTTTTCCCAAACAGATGGGTTGCCTGAAAAAATCATTTTTATTTCCCTTATTGTTGTATTTGTCGTTTCTTTTCTAGGGTCAGTCGCATGATGTTTATAGAGGTCATTGCTCATCTCAGGGGCAACCACTAACCATGATGGACTCCAAAACAAAAGCAGATGGCCAACAAGTCTCACAGTTTGAAGATAAATGGGACATAGTTGGACGCCATGCAGATGGGGACATATTGTGAGTTTTGGTTCAACATTCGGGGGAGAAAACAGCACAAGTCCGGGTCGTGAACTCCAAGAACACAGGCTGTACAGGCTGCAGAATCGTTTCAAATTCATGGGTTGACAAGATGTTTGGTGCAGCTATTTGTTTATTGATCAAACATGATAGCACGAAATACTTCAGGGTATAGTACAACGCGGTACAAAAGGACAACAGCAGGCACCAACAACCACAACCATACCCACACAACCACCGCCTTAAAATACTGAAATGTTTCGGGTTTGCAAGCATGCTTTTCGCAAAGAGTTTGAGATGGAGATGCCTGTCACGCCACCAAACCGCACGCTGCCAAGGTCACTACACCCAGCTGAAGTGAATCTATATACTATATACATTACTATACAGACTATACAAATCTATACACATCAAAATGGTTCAAAACATTTGCCAAGTTTGTTCCGCCCACCTTTGCGCTGCGATGGTGCTGGGGTTGGCATCGTGGGTTTGATTCAGGCTGGAACCCTGCCGATCGAAGAAGGTCGAAATCACGCCATGGCAAGCCTCCTTGAAGCGCTGCCAGACGATTCCACTGCACCCCAAGTGAAACACCTTCGACTTTTAGAGAGAGAAATTAAGGTGTCAATTAATCCATCCATTTCTTGTGGGGGTCATCCATGGCCAGCACAAGAATTGGTGGCAAGGCACTTGAGAGAATTGGATCCGAGTGTTAGTGTCATCGAATTGGGTTGTGGATGTGGAGCTTTGGCATGTTACTTAGCCTTGGAGGGCTACGATGTGATAGCTACAGACCTCCCAGAAATGTCAGTTTTGACCACTCAGACGGCAGAGTTGAATGGTGCAAAGATGCCCTTCAAACCTTTGGCCTGGGGAGATGAAGCAGCTATGAAGGCCCTTCTGGCAGACTTAGAACGTGGGCGTGCCACGCCAAAAGTCAATGTGGTAGCTTGTGAATTGGCATATTGGGGTGGTTGGGACCTTTTCAAAGAGGATACGTTAGAACCTTTGGCCAAGACATTGGCATTCTTTTTGAGCCATGATGGTGTGGCATTGTTGGGGCATGTGATCCGTGATATGGCCCGAAATGAAATGTTCTTTGGCCATTTGCAAAAGAATGGCCTGGAGATTCATCGTTTGGAACCAGAGCATGAAGTGGCAGAAGGAGAAATGGGAGTGTGGCTGTTGAAACCCTCTATGGAACAGCCACAATGAGAGACTGCCAGACTCGAGGGGATCCATTGTTTGACCTTTGGGAAGGCTTAAGACCATCCAATGCAGAAGTTGCAGAGGGGTGATGAATGAGCGATGAAAGTGTTTGAACTTTTGATAATTTTTGATTTTGTCGTGCACGAGGTTTAGCCGGTGTAGTGTGCCCACCCAGCTATGCCCAAAGACTGTACGGCTCCAAGACCTGATTTTGAAGGCATAGCCGGCATAGCGCACTAACTTGCAACGGGAGATAAAGAAATCGCTGACTGATTTCTGCCCACAAGAGGAGATGACACAGATGTTGCAGGTGTAAACGGTGTAAACGGTGAAACTATCCCTTGGCTTCAGTTTCGTTCTCCTGGAATTTGAAGCGTTGAGCAAATTAAACCTTTTTTCCAAGTGCTAAAGTGTGCAAACATCCAATTCTGTTGGCCGATCAGGTGAGAGATTGCTGGTGGCTCTTTCACGCTCAATCACTCATTGCACTTCGGATTACACCTCCAACCGAAGCAGAGACGGTGCCCTCTTCGATGGAGAGATACAATGGACAGCCGCCTTGGAGGTGTCTTGGCATTTCACATGACTCAGTACAAATCAGCACCCAACATGGTCTCGCATGAGATATCTGATATCTCATGCTATTCCTTTTCGTAGCCTGGAGCATGCCAACCAACTTTGCACGGTTTCCAGTCTCCCACTCAACATTCCCATGTAGGAGACCTTTCGTCGCCATTGCCTTCAAGAGTTTCAGCGGCTGGTGCGCTGAGATGCCTCAACTGGAAACACAGGCTGCATCAGTGTTTATCTTAAAGCTATCAATGAATCAATGCCTCACATCACGCAAGCAGTCATTATACAATCTCGAATATCTTCTGCATTAAAAACGGAACTACATTACAAATCTATAGAGTGCCAAATTTCATTTTCCGGGACATTTTCTATTTCCCCTGAATCTGGAACTGTTTAATTTCAAGGTTCCTAAAATTCCTGTGTTTCCAGGCATTTTTGTGGCCGGAACTCGGCTCCCCGGCAAAGCCGATGTTTTCGAATGCCAGGCCCTGTTTGCCAAGAAATTGTACAGGACTAAAAACATCGCCGGGCGGAAAGAGAAAAATCGGAGATTTGCAAACTTCCGCCAACCTGAGAGAACCATCGCTTCGGACTGTTGTAGCAGCATCATAACTCATAATAACAGCGCATCTTGAATGTCATTTTCAATGTCTCCGTTTCATGGCACAGTTTGCACTTTGGGGGGTCTGTTTGCACAGTTTCCTTCATTGTCTTGAGAATTTTTCAAATCTTCAGAATCGACAGTCAAAGCAGTTGAATACCTTCAGCACCGCTGCTTTGTAGATGGCTGCTAGAGAGACCTGGTCAAAGGTACCAAGGGTACAGCCAGATTTTTTGCGATGTTCAGCAGTGGCATCCGCGTAGGCGTTCCACGTCGCAGCTTCCATCTATGCAGTCTCATCAATATCCTTGATCGTTTCGCTTGGGTGTCTCTCTTCGTGAGCGGTGTCACTGGTGCGCTGTGTCCATCAACGTGCACAGCGACAGTGGATGGTTCTTCTTTTCCCTGCAGATATCATGACAACGATTGCAAGGTGAACGTCACCAATTTGGACTCATCGCGTCTCTTGAACTTTCACATGTGGATTTGTTTTATTCTGTCTAGTCTATTCGGAAGTGTTTTGTAGAGCTTTAGGGGAAATCCATGGAAACCCCTTTGGCAGAGTGTGATGGTGTGTGATTTTCCAACATCCCACTCTCACCATGTCTCACGATCTGATGCCCTTGCGGTTTGTTTCAGGCGTAGTTGATATCAATGTGGCGGTGATCAATCCCTACGTTGGTGGTCTTGGAGACATGATGACGATGGCAGAGCCTTCCATTTCGATGGCAATGCAGGACATAGAAAATAGCGACTATTTGCCGGGCTATCGCCTTAACGCCTACCTAGTGGTCCCTCGGTCTGAAGCAACCCAGATCAACTCCGAGGTCAATCATCATCATCATCATCATCATCATCATCATCATCATCATCATCATCATCATCATCATCATCATCATCATCACAATTCACAGCCCCATGATTGGCAGTCAAGCCACTTTGCGTTGTGCTGGTGTCTTTTGGCAGAACTTCCTTTTGCCGGAGTCTTTTTAAATTTTGTCTCAGGACTCTAAATGCACAGTTCCGGATGCAACCACGGCTGCCGTTGCGGCCATGACCACAGGACATTGCACTTTTTTGTGCCTTGAGACTGTCCTGGAACAAGCTGTTTGAACATGCTTTTCGATTCAACTTTTCCAAGTAGAGACTTCACACGGAAACCGCGCCACCTTTTCTATCCTTCTCTTACTTTCATGCTAGTGTTGCACTCTTCCGACTGAGCACCACAAGAAATCCACATCTTCAAGCTGTGATTTTTTTCAAAGTCAAAGTCTTTCTATCGATTTGATATGTCCTGCTTTCAGGCTTTTAACAGCCTATGCTATATTCTGAGTATCTTTTTGTCTCCGCTTCTAGACTTCCAAGTGCAGTGCATCGGAGGACCTAAGAAACATATCGTTTTTAGCGATTCGTGCAGTGCAGCTTGCCAAGCTGTTAACGACGCACTGCGCCATTTCCAGGTCCTTCAGGCATCGGTCTTCGTTGATGGGTTCACTTGTTTTGATTTGTTTGAACCTTGAAATATAATTGGCGGCAATGCAGTCTTCAATGTTGCAATTGGAGATTTGGCTGCAACATGGTACAACTTGTGCAAAAATTACGTTTGCACGTGAGGTGGGTTCTGGGTGTGTATCAGTGAGCTTGAGCGACAGTGCTCGCTATCCCTATTTCACCCGCATGGCACCATCGTTTCGATTCAACGTGCCTTGTCACAGATGAGCATCATGTTGCAAGCACATGATTCTTTAGCGAACGAGCCAAGACGTCAAGAAACTCTTGGCGGTGCTTCCTGGCGATGACCATCAATGACCTTTATTTCAGTCAAGTGTTGCATCTTGTACTCTTTGTTTCACAAGACTATAACTATACGTAGTTTTAGTCAACCTCAAAAGTGCCCACCGCCCCCAGGTCCTTTCTATCTATGAGCTTTTCAAGTTCTTCGCTTATCAGCGGATTGGTATCGTCTATGGCTACCGTAGCATCAACAGTCTGGCCAAAGATTTGCTGCTCGAGATGATGGCAAATGACAATGCAGCCGGAACATATTCGTGGACCCCGTTATTCAATCACCGAGTGGAATTCATTGCAGATGCACAGGCTGCCATAGATTTGGCAGCTAGCAAAGATTCAAGGACCGTTTCAGAATGTTTGGGAATGCATGGTTTTGCATTTGAGAGTATGAAAACATCAAACCGTTTCTCCAGGCAGAAGACTTGAACCACTCAGGATTCTTGAGAAAATCATTCCAGTTTTCTCATGCCTTCAGTCTAGTATTTTTCAATCCTTTCGTTTAAACCTGGCTTGCAGGATCAATATGATGGCTCTCTATGAGCTGGAGGGCTCCATGCTTTTGTGTCAAGCATTCAAAAAGAATGTTTTGGCTCCGGAATTCAACTGGTTCGTTGCCTCAGGATGGTGGAATCAGAATTTTATCACGCTAACTGCGGGCACCGCCAAAGTTCCCTGCACCGTGAATGAGTTGCATCGAGCATCCTACAGTTTGATCGCAAGTGATCGTGGGCCAATGCTCAACACACAAGATATTCATTCCCTTTCGAGAAGAACTCTTGCAGATCTCTATTCCGAGTACACAGATGAATGTCAGGGCTGGGCCAATGGAAAGGGGTCTTGCAATCATCAATGGGCAGGGTACTTCTATGATGGAATATGGCTCATTGCCTCCATTCTTCACACTTTTCTGATCGACCAGAACAGGCCTGGTACCCGCAAAAGGGAAACGTCAGCAATACACACCAATACATCCCTACTTTATTCAGAATGGAAATGAAACCTGAGAAATAGAAGGTTTTCTGACTGTGAGATTATTCAAGCGCATGCTACAGTCTCATCCAGTGGTCAGGTCTGTCGCCGAATTGGCAACGAGCCAGTCTCTGGAAGCTCTGTATCAGTGACTTTGACAAAGCACCGTTCATGTAAGTTGCTCATTGATACGTGCTGCTTAGGACTCCTAATTTCTATGAGACAGTGTCAAGCAAATGGACTTTACGTAAATTTCTATACTATATTGTAGATATTTGTAGATATATTGTAGTGTATTACTGTATTACCTTTCGTTACGTTTGGTCCGCTTGTTTCACGAGTAAGGTTGTCGCTGCAGATCGACTTTATGGGACAAACGGGTCGCGTGAGACAATTCAACTCAGTCGCTCCCAAGACCACTCCGCCTTCCTACGGCGATCGGGATGGCATCGTTCTCCTCAGACAGGACGATGAATTCGTCGGGTTGCGTCGTTAATCTGTTAACATCTGTTAGCCTGTTATCATCTTGATGAAAAATGTAAACACGTATCCACTCGTGACATACGTGATGCTGAATGGATTTTGCATGTGCTTCTTCGATGGATCACTGAAGCACCCAACATTGCAATCTTTTCAAAGTGTCAAAGAAGAAAATTACAAACCTGAGTTTTGGTCACATTTCCTCCTGCAAGTAAAGAGGCTAATATACCTTGTGCCACTTGTGCCTTGTGTTGTCTTCCATGTGCCCTTCTCCCGAGATCGCAGTAGCTATGGGATTTCTTAGTCCCAATACGGGCGTGTAGGTTGCCACGTGTCGCGGTGCTATGCCTGGGAATTATGATTGGGTGCCATGTCACGGTGTCATGTCCTCCCAAGTTGGGGCACCATGTCGGAGTGTCATGTCGGAGTGTCATGGGGTGCCATGGCTGCGGTGCCAAAGGGTCAGGGACACTTTCCTCATGGACCAGTGGATGTTGTATGCTGGTGTATTTCTTGGACCCGGGAAACCTGAAGTAGTCATTGAACCGTTGCTGTCGCCCTTATTTCCCAGATCGCAGCTATGAAAAGTAAAGAGCCGCCTGGCAAAATGTCTGCTTTGTATTTGCACCTGTGCCGAATTGTTCCGAATTTTGCTGCTTTGATCTCTTCGCATCGATAGGTCACAGGACCTCCTGAGTCGGCCTTCGTCCAATTGGCCTTCCGCACCGAGGCGAGAGTCTCGTATCGCGGGCGTATCGTTTTCGTTTTCCTTCGATTTTTCGAGCGTTTTTTTTTGTCGAAAAAAGCAGTCGTTTCCAAGCTCCAAGTTCAGACTCAGACACATTTCGGACTTGCAGTCCAGAATGACTCCAGCACTCTGAAGGACGGACCTGATATCGCTGCAGTGCTTGCCATGTCAAACAGCTTGTCATGTCATCGAGAACCACAAATTGTTATATAGCCCATGCTAGGATGGTCTGGATTTCAAGAGGGATATCCTTTGGAGTTCAACTGTGACTTGGCAGATCTTCACAAGCAATTACATAGAATATGAATGTACAATGTACATTGGGTTCATTTTAGGTTTGGCAGGTTCGGTGATGAACTCTTGTTTGGGACACAACATGTACTGAATGTACATTTTGGCTCAAGACCAAAATGGACTTGTAAGGTCCAAACACAAGGATTGTGTTTTTGTGATACCAGGTGTGTCCTGGTTTTCAGGTGTCCCCTGAACTCGGTGGGAGTCTCCCACTTATCAGGTGCCACCTGATCATGGCTGCCGCTGTAGCTGAGCAGGAAGCTTTGAAATTTCAAACTTGGCTCATGGAGAACAGCATTGAATCTACAGCAGACTTCGCGTTCTGGTTCACGAACTATGAAGAAGCGTTGCAAGAAGCTGGCCGGGCGGTAGCAAATGCCTGGGAAATCGCAAGAAAGACATCGGAACCTGGCATAGCTGGACTTGTTCGGCGGATATTCGAGGCTGAGAAAGCAGGCCAAGTGGAAGCTGCACCAGTGCCTTCCCAGTCTTTGCGGATTAGGCCTACACGAGCTAAGCGTGCTCTTAGTGCTCCGGTGCCGGGCAGGCGCTCTGGCTATGAGAAGGAGGTGCAACCTTCTATGGCTATGGACGAGGAAGCAACCCAGAAATTTATGGATATGTTGCTATCAGTTGGCCAACATCGTGCTGATAATCCCAGAGCTCGTACCAACTTTAGGGCCATTATCAGAGAAGTATTGATGAGGGCTGAACCAGCCACGGTTAAGAAAGGCCTTCAGACGTGGCAGGAGCTGCAGGCAGCTATGGCAACAGCATCTGTGGTTGAACTGGACGCTCATTTTCTGGCTCAGTTTGCAAGAGAATCGTCTGCGCCTACAAGGGTGTACCACGCCTTGAGATGGTTGGGCAGGAACTTCCCTCTCAGCATGGATCTGGCATTGTTGGTGGCTCCAACAAAGCAGGTGGGTGGACGGTATGGAGGGGGCAGGCAGGCCCCGGTGGTGCCTCCACCTCTCATTCACTTTTTGGATGATTTGTTGACATCAGCAGCTGACTCTAAGCAATGGAGTGCAATCCTCGCAGCCTGGATGATGATTTTCGGTGTTGTTCGCTTCGGCCACATCCAAAGATCCAACCTGGCTTTCTGGAATGATGCGGTCATGGTTTTCTTTTGCCAGAAAGGGAAACAAATTGGCACCAGAGAGGGCTTCTTCTGGTCAATTCCTCGATTTACAATGGGAGGACAGGACATCATGGCTATTTGGCTTCCTCAGGAGAAGGCTATTCGAGCAAGCATGGTAGCGCTCAAGCGCAGATTCCACCACTGTGCTTTCGATCTTGCTGAAGGGCGTCCCCTCACTATAGATGGCTTCTTGGGGGCTGTGCGTGAGCATTTGAAGGTGCTGGTCACTAATATTGGTGATCTTTCGTCCTATTCTTTTCGCAGGGTCTCTGCGACGGTTTCAGCACTGGCGGAGAGGAGTGAGCCAGAGAAGATTGCCCTGGGGGGCTGGATAGACCGGGGCACGGGCTTGGCCACGACTGCTGCCAGATACAATGCACAGAAGGCTCGTCAATCTGATCAGCTAAAAATTGCCATGATGTTTGTTCTAAGGCAGCTGAGAAGAGTCGATACCTGGCATAGTGTCTCTTTGTCTATGTGTGTCCGAGAATGGAATGCTGGTATGCAGGTAGCAGACGACGCTATCGCCTCAGCTGGTTCTTGGACGCACTCAGCATTTCAGATTCCTAACATGCCCATCATCAAGGAGTTGTCCTTGGAGAAATCACAGGTGGTGCGGCTTCGTGCTCGGACTATGCTCAAAAGGTCTTTGAATAAGGCAAGCGAGGTGGCTCGGCAGTCTGCCGGTGAGGTCTGAGAGGGTGGCACCCTCTAGCTCGCCTACTTTGAGGCCTAGAGCCGAGCCTGAGGCAGTGACTCTGCCAGTTTCCAGAGGGGCACGGCAGATGCGTGCACGTTATCCCACCGTTTGAATCTGTTCGGCAAGCCAAATTGGCTGGTGAGCTGTACTCCTCGCTTCGACCAGATGTCCCTGCAAGCATTGCCAATGTCCAGATTTTCGAGTCCACGGAACCTGCAGGGTCTAATGTTGAGGTGTCTGCACCTGCTGCGTCTGCAGCATCCAGTGCTGCGCCTGCTGCGTCTGCAGCAGCCAGTGCTGATTCTCTCCCTACGTTGGTCTGGAAGGGAAAGGGTGAAGTGTGGTTGGGGGGTTTCCCCACCGATGACAACCTTGCCTTCATGCAATCGCAGAACATTACTTTGCTTGTCTCTGCTACGGACAAAACAGCATCTGAAATGGGGGGCTACCGTGGATCCCGGGCTTTGCAACTCGCAGTACCAATTAACTCCCGTGGACGTGAACGCCAAGAGAAGTGGCTCTACTTGAGGCAAGTGCTGGTGGCTACTTTGGGTGTTGGGCAGTCTGCCATGGTTCCATTGTATGGCTGGAGTGCACCATGGTCCTATTCTTTGTGCAGCAGCAGTTGCATTTGTGCAGCGCCTTGCATTTTGGAAGGTTTATGAGAATATTGAGACACTGCGAGTGGTTGACCGTGGTGCTGTCTTGAATTGGAGGGCCCTCCATCCGTGATGACTGAGAGGGTAATTTTCTTTTAGGATAGTACATTCTCCCAGTTTGAGTGATTCAGCTTTCGGCATAAAAAGAATCGGTAACCATGCGGGTTGCATGTGGCACTATTACCGACAGGAGGAGCATGCGGTGCATGTAGGTGGGTGACTACCCTCTCCTAAGGTTGTTGACCTTGTGTCTCAAGGCGTCGTGCGTTGCATGTGCACGTTATTTTCCTAATCAACCGCAGCAGTCAGCTTGCTCAGGTTTTTGATCTAAAAACGGCCCGAGTCATCTTTCGCAGTCACCATGAATGTTCCGCGTCAGCTCGGTACTCCAGAAGAGACCTTTGAAGCTTTGTGTAAGCAGTTCAATTTGTCAAATCCGGTTAAGGAGTGCATCTTGAAGCAAGGGTGTAGAACTCTGTCAGACTTCAGGTTTATGGTGCAAGATGAGAGTGAAGTAAAGACTGTCTTCATCGATCCTCTCCGGGACTTGGAGGGGCCCAAATTGCAAACTGCCCGTTTGCGACATGCTTGGACGGCATGCAAAGCGCTGATTGACAGTCAGCAAGTCCAAAGTACCCAACCGGTATCTATCGAGGATGAAGATGCCTTGTTGCCGTCGGATGAGCTCCAAGACCTTAAGGCTATGTGGTTTAGAAGGTACCATTTGAAACCAGACCCTAGTGTGATGCCCAATGATCGTCTGATTTCCCGTTTGGTCCGAGCTTTGCGCAAGCAGACTTTTGAGGTGATGGACCTTTGGGCAGTGAGGTCTTTGGCCCACCAACGAACTCACTCTCAGAAGAGGCGTAAGGTTGGAGAAGGCCTTTGGCTCACTGAGGAAGATACCTCAGAGGAAGTGGAGAAGCAGTCCTGGACGGCCTATTTGAAGAACCTGTGTGCTTTGTCTATTGCCGGCTGTCGAGTTCGTTCTGATGCGCCAGCAACTGTAGAAACTCCAGCATCTGATTCCACTGACTATGTGGACATCCCCTATGATTTGTTGCTGCGCTATAAGGCCAGGGCTGAAGAGCTTGCGTTGAGAGTGCAGGAAACCAAGAGGTTAGCACTGGTCTCTCACCTGGATAGCCAGGAACGTGCAGAGTGGAGTGCAAGGCTTGGTGCTCAGAGTGAGGGGCTTGGCAGGCTCATCCAAAGCATCATGACTGAACGCAATGCTCTGTGGATTTCTGGTGCCGCCAGTGTTGGACCAGCCGGGGTCTCCGGCAGTGCGGGTAGTGCAGCGGAGTCTCCGCATGTGCAGAGTGGTGAGAATATTGCTTTCTCACTCCATGATGGCACAAAGCTATGCCCGGATTTCCAGAAAGGGAAATGTAAAGCAGGTCGTGAGCGCCCAAAGGGTGCACACAGATGCGGTCGCATTTTGACCACAGGGAGAATCTGTGGATCATATGGGCATAACGCCAAGACCTGCTCCAATCGCAAGAAAGCTTGAAAGGAAGGCTGCCCCCCTGAGGGCCAGCAGTGGGGGTGGAGCCACGATGGTGATATGCATTTGTTTTTGGATGAGCTGTCCAATGTTGTTCCAAACCATATGCCCGATGCACCACCAGTCATGTTGGATCTCTACAGTGGTCCTAATGCACCCCTTGCCAAGGCGTTTAACTGGTGCGGATGGAGGGTGGTTACACCTGTGGACTTGGAGCGCGACGCCGAGTTGGATGTTAGCAAGCCTGAGGTGCGTCAGGCCATTGCGGGGTGTCTCCCCCAAACATGTTGCATCGCTTCTGCCATGTCATGTGCCACTAAAAGTCGAGCTAGAGAGAAGCAGCCAGGGCCACCCCCTCTCAGAAGCGCGGAGTCACCGCGAGGTCTATCAGGACTGACCGGCCAAGACTTGCAGCGAGTTACTCAGGACAACTTCTCTTCGGACTATGCTATTGCTTTGCAACACTGGGGTCACCAGTGTGGGCTGGCATGCATGCGTGAGAACCCGCTGAGGAGTTTGCACTGGCATGATCCTAATGAAGTCTCGTTGCATTCTCAGGGAGGTTGGATGGACTTCGACTACGATGCGTGTGTGTTTCTTGGTGCTCGCAAAAAGGCTCAACGGCTCCGACACAACATCATTGAATTCCAGTCCCTACCCCATATGAGGTGCGGGCATGTCCACAGCACAGAAGAATGGACAAGGTCTGGTACAAGATATCTGACATTCGAAGAGGCGGAGTACACGCCCTCTCTGGTCTACACAATAGCTGTGGTCTGTACTGCATGGTCAGTGCGTAATGGTTACAAGATTCAACCAATACCAAGACTTCCGCCTGTTTGCCAGTCAGGTGATCTAAGGCCATTGCTTGACTTTGAGGCAGCTGAGCTACGTTCTCACATGATGGATATCATGGGTTTACATCTGGGTCTTAAACCACCAGGCTATCAGGGAGGCTCCCTGGCATCCCGTGTTTGTGCCCCTTCAGTCTATGCAGAGGCGAAATCCCTACCAGCAGATGCCGTCTATATAGGGCAGGGTCACTTTTCTCATCGGTGGAAGCCAGGTAAGTGGTCCTCACCATTTCAAGCAGGACGAGATTGCGCAGGTGCAGTGCATGTTATCAAATACGCCCAATGGATAGCCAACCAGCCAGAGTTGCTGCAATCTTTGCATGAGTTGCAGGGTAAAAGGCTTGTTTGCGACTGTCCTCACAATGTGCTTTGCCATGGAGATGTCTTGGTGTGCTTGGCGTGGCACTCGTCTTCCCTGCTGCCTGCAGGCAAGGGACATGGTCGACAACCATCCTCGCTGTCTGCGAGAACAGTGGCAATGTTTGCTGCAGGAGCCAGGGTTGTCTCAGCAGTTCCCACTCCTATCACACAAGAATGCGCAGTCGCTGCTTTCACTTCACTTTGTCGTGGGGTTGACTTTGCGGGTTTTCAATGGCCTATGATCGAGGATCTGCTCTTGGACAAGAACATCCTATGGTTCACCGCATGGTACCAAGAGGAGGATTGGGATGGGCTGCCTGCCTTCCCGTGCCTTGGAGATAGATCAGCTAGAGTCTGTGCCCATTATGCAGTTGGAGACCAACCAGGGGCAGGGGCAGCTGCAAAAGCTACACCACCTTTAATCCCCTTTGGGTTGGGAGCAGATGGGCATTTCGAAGCAGCACTGGAATGCCAACAGCATTGCACACCTTTTGAGAAAACACCAGTGGTGGACTCAGATTTGTGGGCGGCTGCCTATATGTCATCTCGAAATCCAGACGACGTTCGGAGATCAAGGCAACAAGCATGTAATTGGCTTGCAGAGTTGGCCAGGAGATGGATGCCCGTCACAAACTTTCTCAGAAGACATCAGCCTTTTGAAGTCAAAGCAGTTACAGCTTCTCGGCACATTGCGCTGGTAGGTCTTTTGCTCCTACTCATTCAGTGGCCCGACCATGACTTGATGCATGATCTGATATTTGGCTTTCTTGCAGTGGGTTTCGCTCCGCACCTCCCAGTTTATGCCAGCCAGGAGGCCACATTTGTGTCTGCGGAAGAAGTCTTCTCATCCGCCTGGGAGGATGCCCAGAAAGTCTTAGCCTCGCTTAAGCCAGGTGAGTTCGATGACGCCATCATCCACGCGGGGCAGGAGGATGAAGCCAAGCACTTTTGTGGACAGGCGATGTCATGGCAGCAGCTTTGTGAATGCAAACGCCCGTTCAGGCTTATCAAGCGCTTCTGTATCCAGCAGCCTAGTGGAAAACTTAGGGTTATCGATGACGCAGCAGCAGGAGGCCAGAGTCATTTAAGCCAAGATGGCTCAAAGCTGGATTTGTGTAGCGCTATCCAGCCCGGAATCAATGCTAGGCTTTTGTGGGAGGCCAAGACTTCACTGCAGGGCCCAGAAAGTGTCCTGCTGGACAGACTCGAAACAGGGGGAGAGGATCTCCCCAACGCCTACAGGTATGTACCCATGCGTCCAGCGGACAGCTGGATGGCCGTGGTTGCATATTGGGATGGCAAGGTGGGTGGTCCACGGTTCAGGAGGTACTATAGCCAGCTCTTCGGCCTACCCTTGCCAGTGACAGCATTCAACCGATGGCCTCGGTTCTTCCAAGCGCTTGCCAGGCGTCTTGGTGGGTTGATGACATCATTATACTTTGATGATGCTTCTATTCTGGATTGGAAGTCTGGCAAGGGGGTCGCCCAAGCATCTCTCCTTCGTTTTGCTGAAGCAGTGGGGTCACCATTTGCTCCTGAGAAGCACCAGGCCATGGGACAGGAAGGTGATTTCCTGGGGCTCTGGTACAGGCACAGTGCAGTTTTGGGTTCGAGAAAGACTCCAAACTAAGGTCAACGACTTCATCAAGGAGGCCCTCCATGATGGCAGGCTTACCAGCGGTACTGCATCAAAGCTCTTCGGTTGCTTGACCTTTTTGACTACCGGCTGCTATGGAAAACTGGGGAGATCAGGATTGAACGAAATTAAAAACAGGCAGTACTCATCAGAGACTATGGTGGACAGCAACCTACAGACAGCTCTCCAACGTCTTCTGGGCCTTTTTCGGCTTCAACCACATCGGGAACTTCCTACGATGCCTTTGGGAATGCGGCGGGTGATCGTCGCATCAGATGCAGCACAAGATGAACCCAGACAGGGTTCAGCAGGGGCTTTGGTGGTTGACGGAGATGGCAATCGCTTAGCATATGTGATGAAGGTGTCCCCGCAACTCTTTGACCTACGGTCATCAGATGAGGCAAAGATAGCACAGCTAGAGCTCATGATTGTCCTTATGACCATTGCTCATGCCACAAATCATTTTCGAGGTCTCCCAGGCTTATGGTGGATTGATAACATAGCAGCACTTATGGCCGTGGTGCGTGGACGTAGCAACAACAGTGAACTTCACCAAATGGCAGGGGCCATTCACGCCATATTGTACTCAGCCAAGTGTCCTATTTTCTTTGAGTGGGTGCATTCGCCTGACAATTGGTCAGATGGTATTTCTAGACGAGGCACTTCAGATGAATGGTACCAGACTCATGGTTTCTCAGTATCAACCTTTGACCCCTGCTTGTTACTTCTGCAGTTGCCGTACTTGCTAGTCATCGAGATCTTCGTCTACCTGTGAGTGCGTTGGGGTATGAGTGCTTTGGGAGGATTCCCTTAGGTCCAGACAGGATCATGTCCCCGAAATGGGGCCCACAGGGTGGGGATGGGTGACACCAACAGTGGTGGTGACACCAGCAAGCAGTGGAGGCCACTGCACAACCCAACGCACTTCGGTTAAACTTGAACTCTTGAACTCTGACACAGTGAGCCGGCCCATTGAAAAGAATGCCCGCGTGATTCAACCATGTTTTGATGTCATCAAACATTGGGTTCATTTTAGGTTGGGCAGGTTCGGTGATGAACTCTTGTTTGGGACACAACATGTACTGAATGTACATTTTGGCTCAAGACCAAAATGGACTTGTAAGGTCCAAACACAAGGATTGTGTTTTTGTCCCACCCAAATCTACGATTTTCCCACCCTTGTATGGGGTGCGGCTTGTATGGCCGATCAGCTTGATATCCTTCGCTGTGTCTACAGCAGGTTCCTGGCGTCGGCCAGGGGTGGATGCTGAGAAACACGTTGCATGCGTGAGAAGATACCTGCGTCTGCAGGTTCATGAAATTTCCTTTGCAGCAGTGGCAGGACTCTGCCGGGGCATAGTATGTGCAGACTGCATCCCTTTTGCTTACTGCCACGTCTGTGGAGGGACAAGCATTTTTCGGTGCTTATTGCCACGTCTGTGGAGGGACAAGCAACCGTTTTTGATATCGAGGTGTGTGGGCAGGTCTCTGCCGGTCGTAGTATGCGCACACACAAGTTTTTCTGCTTCGACCCACGTCTGTGGGATGGGAAGCTATAACAGGCAGCGTTCTGCCAGGATTACAGTCTCAAACCACGTTGGTGGGGGAGTGGACTATATGCTTTGTTCAAAGCAGAGTTCTGCTAGGAGTGTCTACTCCTTCCTGTAGTATGCAGGTGATCGCTGGATCATTAATTTTGCTGGGAGTGTCTACTCCTTCCTGTAGCATGCAGGTGATCGTTGGATCATTAATTTTGCTGGGAGTGTCTACTCCTTCCTGTAGTATGCAGGTGATCGTTGGATCATTATTTCTACTAGGAGTGTCTACTCTTTCCTGTAGTATGCAGGTGATCGTTGGATCATTATTTTTGCTGGGAGTGTCTACTGCTTCCTGCGGTATGCAGGTGATCGTTGGATCAATA
This sequence comes from Breviolum minutum Mf 1.05b.01, assembly GCA_000507305.1. Classification (NCBI taxonomy): domain Eukaryota; class Dinophyceae; order Suessiales; family Symbiodiniaceae; genus Breviolum; species Breviolum minutum. The sequence goes on along the minus strand of DF240892.1, from coordinate 3,774 downwards.
CTTCATCTTCAGTGCGAAATTTTATTTCAGTTTTTGTTTTCAAAATTTTAAAGGCCACGTTGTGTAGGACCCCCGTGGGGTATCCTCTCACAATGTGGTGCGGCGGGGTCGCCTTGTATGGGAGGATTCCCTTAGGTCGAGACAGGATCATGTCCCCGGGATGGGGCCCCACAGGGTGGGGATGGGTGACACCAACAGTGGTGGTGACACCAGCAGTGGAGGCCACTGCACAACCCAACGCACTTCGGTTAAACTTGAACTCTTGAACTCTGACACAGTGAGCCGGCCCATTGAAAAGAATGCCCGCGTGATTCAACCATGTTTTGATGTCATCAAACACATATATATATATATATTATATAGAATGTCCATAGACAATCTCTGCACGTCTCAATTATGCAAGAAACTTTTCTATTTGGAGCTCTGGTTATGCATGAGTTGAATCGGCATGTCTCATGCCGTCGTGTTCAAAAAGGTGCTGGCACTGGACAACTTTCTGAATCCCAAATCTGGTGCAATTGAACTGTAAAATCTGATCTTTGAAGGAAAGCAAAAACACTCAAAGCATTGACATGTGACATGTCATGACACGTCCATACATGTCCACATTATGTTTTATCCCCAGGACGCAAGCAAGAAAATGAGCTGCAGTGGCAGTACTTGCAACTTTGCTACGGGGTGGATCCCAGCAGATAGGACCAGTCAGTGCCCAGCAGGTCGAGTGTGGAACCTGGAAGTTACTGGGCCGGATCCAAGTTCAGATGCACAAAGAGTTGGAAAGTGACCTCAATTTCTTGAGGCAACAAGATATCAAGACATCAAGACATGTTAGCATTCGCAATGCTTGACTTAGTTGTCCCATGTTGTCCCATGTTGTTCCACTTTGGCATGTCACCAAGGATGGCTGCTTATCGTGTTCTCCGGGGAGTTTTGCCGCCCTGGGCATGACAGAGTGCGACTTGTGTGCTCCGGGCACCATCAGTGATCAATCTGGAGCCTCTGCATGTTCACCATGTGGAGTTGGACACTTCTCTCAGACCACGGGATCATCGATATGTTTTGGCTGTCCAGAAGGCCTGGTCGTTTTCAACTCGTTTTCTCAAGCTGTTTGTTTTCATATGCTTGCATGGTGTCAAGAGTGCAAATGGCCCAAATGAAAAAGACTTCCGTACGTGCTACTTGGCGTCCATCACTCCATGACTACGGCCTTGAGAAAGTTGTTTTAAAAAGATTCCTTCATGTCTTTTTTCCCGTGTTTACTGTCCAAAAGCATCCAAAAGCTCGATTCAATGAGCAACAAGGGTCCTCATGCCTCTCTGCGTCAGCCGACTCAGTTTTTTTGCTTTCCTTGATGTCGGATCGGTCTGGGCTTGGTCCAGGTAAATACACGGATCAGCTACAAAGCACTGCATGTAGCAATTGCCCCATAGGCTCCTATGCCGATACGTGGCTTGGACGCATTTTTACACAAACATCTTTGCAACTCTTTACACATTTTTGCACTTTTGCAAACACCAAAAATCTCTTGGACTCTGACTTCTCTGCAAATCTCTGAAAGTTGAGTCAGTACACTCATGACCACCACATGTACAGTATACATGGCCGCATATACCAGTGGCTCAAATACACTAAAGGTGTGAGTGAAAAGAGTGCTTCGTGACTGTCAGGGTTTTCAGATGGCAGCGGAGCTTGTGATGCTGGTTTTGATGCTGGCAGGATGGATTGGTGGCAAGGCAACGAACTTGGCTGCCAACAACCACAGTTTGGATCTCAAGGCAACCTACTTGGGGATCCAGAATGATGAGCCCAATAGCGAAAAGCAGACCTACATGGGAATGGACATCAAGGCAACCTACTTGATGGTTCACAGTGAAAAGCTCAAGCAAAAGCCTTGGAGCAATCAGTGCATGAGAGGTGAAAGAATGGAAAGTAGCTACAACAAGAACTTCGAGAATGAGATCTACGAAGGCCATGGCAGAAGGAAGATTGAAGAGAAAGTCACAAGAAGCTATGAAAACAATAGCTATGTAGAAGTGGAGCAGAAAGGACGACACTACTTGATGGATGGTGTCTACATGAACGTTGAGGGCGAGATGAATGAGTATGGCAAAGGCTTGAAGGAGGACACCATTGATGGCAAGAACCTGGCTACTATGAACAGGTTCTATGAGTACGTCAATGAAGTGGTCTACATGGTGAACTTTGTCTACAACAACTTGGACGAGTACCTCACGGCGGAGCTCTACATGGTGGTGACTTTGGTTGGAGCACTGATGTGGAGATTGAAGAGAAGGTCTACAAAGAGAAAGATGATGAGGAGCCACTTGGGCTGCTACGAGAAGAAAGTTGTGCTGTGGATTCCAGTTGCACGACTTGGAANACATGGTGAAGGCTGGAATGAAAGCAAAGAATGGGTTTTTGCTGTGGAGACAACTGCACAAGGAGTTTTTGCCGTCTACAAGGCAGAGGACGCTGGCTTTGGCTCAGGCACTATCTGCCTACCCTACATTCCCCAAGGAGAAGAGCAGCTTGGAGTGTGTGTTGGCGTTTGAACAAATGGTACAGCAGTTCGAGGAGTCATCTATGAGCAACTACCCTGATGAGCTTAAGTCGGCAACATTGATTCGATGTTGTCATGCAAAGGTGAGAGAATATCTTCAGTTGACAGTGACTGACAGCACTACATATGGTGACATAAGAGAAGCTATCTTATCCCATGACAGAGCAAGCAAGGTATGGTCACAAGAAACAGTGCTGAGGAGTTTGACACAAGGACCAGCTGAGCAAAGGACAGATGGACCTACACCCATGGAGGTCGACAGGGTCTTCATGGAGAAAGGAAAAGGAAAAGACAAAGGCAAGTTCAAAGGAGGAAAAGGAAAAGGAGGAGATTGGACTTCAGCTTGGGGCTTTCTACGTGGTAAAGGACGTGGACGTGGCTTCAAAGGCAAAGGAAAGGACAAAGGCAAACAGAAGGGCAAGAAAGGTAAGTCCAAAGGCAAGAACAAAGGAAAGAACAAGAGCAAAGGAAAGCTTGGGCAGAATCAATGCAGTGAGTGTCTACAGTATGGCCATTGGGCAAGAGATTGTCCAAACAAAATGCGTGTCAACCAGGTTGAGCAGAGTGAGCAAGTTCCACAACAAGCTCAACAGCCTAGTCAAGGACAAGCGCAATTTCCTGGAGGCCAACGTGGACCATGCAGTTCTACAGCAGCAAGCTCAAGCAATTCTACTGTGAGAAGGGTGTTCAACATTGGTTTGCCGAGTTTGTCATCAGAATCAATGGCATCAGGTTCAGTGCGTGTGATCTTTGAGGAGGTTGTTGAAGAGATCATTGAAGAGAACCTGGTGAACAACATCGAGGAGATGAACTACAACGAGATGGAAGAGGAAGTGGTGATACTTGACTCAGGATCTGATGTATCACTACTACCAAAGAGACACCAGAGGAACTTAGAAGGATCTACTTTGGGATGCAGATTGCAAAATTGCCAAGGTGGAACACTTGAAATGGCAGGAGTTAAGCATGCAGAACTACATGTTCAAGCTCGAGGTGGACAAGGTGCAGTACTACAACATCGGTTTGTGGTTGGAGATGTGCAGTCATGCATTATGAGCTTGGGAGAACTTTATCAAGCAGGATGGCATATCGATAAAGATGGTGATGAGCTATCACTACTACCACCTGATGATAGCATGAAGGTTCCAGTGTTCTACAAGAACAAGTCATTGGCAATCAGAGCACATGTACGGTGCATCCAAGAAGTGCTTCAA
>DF240891.1:38430-97025 GCA_000507305.1 Breviolum minutum Mf 1.05b.01 | reverse complement strand
TTGATCGCATCAAACATGAATTCATCCCTGACCTTAGATCAGTGCAGAAACCCGAGCGTCTGAAGAAGTTTGACGCAAAGGAGAGTAGCGTAGTGGACGTGGGGAAGAGCATTAGTACTTCTTCCGTCGACAAGTCATTTCCTGTTTCACTTTTTGAAGTCTCAGAGGAAAAGAACCAAAAAAGAGAGCATCAAAAGCCTGGGAGCAAACAGCAGAAAAAGAAGAGCCCAAAAGAAAGGAAGGACAGAGGGCAAAATTCAAAAGCTGTTGTTTCTCCTGGCGGGGTAGCTCCTCCCCTTGTAAGAAAGTCTAGCAACGACGTTGACGATGGCCAACAGACGATAGGATGTAAGGACGACTTTGCTTCTTTGGTGAGACCTCGCAAGCGTGGTGCTGTATCTCTGGCTGAGCATGAGCTTTCTCCAGAACTCAGCGGCGAACTTTCTGCAGAACTGGCGAGTTTCCCTGGAGCTCAGTTTGTCCTTCCTGGAGGCAAGAGGTCAAAAGAAAAGTTTGTTCCTAGAAGAAAGGGTTTTTTAGACTTGTTTAGTGGGGAGTCTGGTGTAGCAAAGGAGTTGTCTAGAAAGTATAGTGTTTGGACGCTCACCTTCGACTACACCCACAATGCCGATCAAGACCTACTTGACGAAAAACTGCAACGACGATTGCTGGACCTGTTGCGGAAGGGCGCTTTTCTTGGATTTGGTGCAGCTCCCGAATGCTGCAGTTTCTCCCGAGCAGTGGTGCCACCTTGGCGCAGCAGAGACTTTCCTGGGGGTCTGCCGCATCTCAGTGGTAGAGCTTTGGACAAGGTCCATCGTGGCAATCGTATGGCAGCTTTCGTTCTTAGCTTGATCTTGGTGGCGGTTGAACTGTCTCTCCCCTATTGGGTGGAGAATCCCGATTCTAGCTTCATGTGGATGCTGGATTCTTGGATGGCTGCGGGCATTGGACAGTTTCAGCGGTGCTTTCGTTTTGACCAGTGCCGCTATGGTACTGCATGGCGCAAGAGGACAAGGATTGCAACTTCGACCGCATTGGCCGGCCTCAAAAGCTGTGTTTGGGAGGACATTCCCACATACAACTCAGAGGGCGTAGTCATTTCCATCGGATGAACTGGACGAGAGTAGCACAGACTTATCCTCGTCGACTCTGCGCCCGAGTGGCTGGCGCTATGGGAAGGGCAGCTGGCCTCACTCGCTGCGTCAGAGAATCTTTGGATGTGGCTGGATGCAGTCGCTGCGGAAGCTTGCGGGTCGGTGAGGCATCACACCCTGGGCCCCGAAAATGGGCTCACACTGGAAAACCTCGCGATCCTACTGTCCTTCTGGATACTCGCCTTGTGGATCGAAGCACGCAATTACTCCAAGAAAAAGTATGGCAGAATTTTCAAGCTTGGCTGGAGAAGATGTTTTCTCCTGAGACCATCTCTCAGGTTTTTGTTTCTGCACCACTGGGAGCTCAGGTGCTCAAGCGCTATGGCATACACCTTTACAGCTCCGGAAAGGCCCTGTATGAGTTGCGTCATTTGCTTGTGCTGGTTCAGACAAATTACCCTCTGATGAGAGCATCTCTTCATCCAGCCTGGAATGTTTTGACGAAGTGGGAAGAAATTCAACCAGTAAAGCACCGTGCACCACTGCCGGAGGTCCTGTATAAGGCCATGGTGTGCACGGCCTTGTTTTGGCATTGGGATCGCTTCGCAGCATGTTTGGTCTTGGGAATGGAAGGCATAGCAAGGGTTGGCGAGATTCTGGCCGCAATGCGCATGGACCTGGTCTTACCTCGGGATTTATTCGATGCAAAGTCCCGCTATGCCTTTCTCAAGATTCAAAAACCAAAGACAAAGAGAAGGGGGCGTGGAAGAGTGCAGCACTTACGAGTAGAAGATTCTGGGGCTATCGCTTTGCTGGATCGGACTTTTGGGCATTTGAATGACTGCTTAAAATTGTTCCCTTTGTCTGGCTCAGCTTTTCGATCCCGGTGGGACAAAATCCTGGATTTCCTTCAAGTGCCTCGCCATCTTCGCCCTCTTCCTTCTTCAATCCGAGGAGGAGGTGCCGTGATGGCATACAGAAAAGGAGACAACATCCAAAATATACTTTGGAGAATGCGTTTGGTCAATCAGGCCACGTTGGAATCATATCTGCAAGAACTTGCCGCAGATTCCATCTTAGTTCGTTTGCCTGAGACTTCGAAAGCTCGAATTCGATTTTTAGCTTCCTTTTTCACTAGAGCGATGTCACTCGGCTGATTGCCCACACGGTATGCTCGTACTTAGGGTGACGGCCTTTACTACTGTGGATGAGCTAATGGTGCTTCTGACATGTGAGTGGCTGCAAATCGCTACTCCTTGGTTTGTCTTTGAAGCTTGTGTACCATTTAGCTCGAGGTGGCGACATGTCCCCAGTACTTGTAAAGGTTGCTGAGTGAAAAAAGGATGAGAGAGCACCACCATGCATGACCCTTCATGCATTTGGTGTTCTTCAGCAATTTCGGGCCCAGAGCCCACCCACCCATTTGGATGAGCTAATGGTGCTTCTGACATGTGAGTGGCTGCAAATCGCTACTCCTTGGTTTGTCTTTGAAGCTTGTGTACCATTTAGCTCGAGGTGGCGACATGTCCCCAGTACTTGTAAAGGTTGCTGAGTGAAAAAAGGATGAGAGAGCACCACCATGCATGTACATATAGTTATATTATATTTAAAACATTTCTCTCATATATATAGTTTGAAGTTTGTTTGTTTCTATCAGGATCCTGAAGGCACAGACCATAGACTGCCATAGACCTCACCCTATCAGGCATTGCCAGCTGGGCAAGTGCATTCACTCACAATGCGTCAAGCTTAGCACCACAGAAGTCAGCACACTGCCACTGAAGCAGTGAGATACTCGTTGAAGTTTTCAAGGCTTCGTGAAGTCGTGGACACGGCAAAGCAGGAGTTTCCACCTCGGCAATTCCACAATCCAGAATTGCTAGCTTTGTTTCAGCCACAAACTTAGGTTTGGTCCAGGTGATGTGGCTGACCCACAGGCACAGGCCACAGCAAGTCGCAAGTCATTTGCGATGCGTAATGTTCTCCTGTTGTGCTGTGACGTCCAAACTCCATGGTGTCCTTGCGGAAGGACAATAGGCAGTTCGAAGCAAAACCCAGACAGCGATTGCCTGAGCAGCCAGAGCCTTAACTGTACATCGAAGAGAAGCTTGTTGGTTGCACACATGACCGGAGCAAGAGGGGAGAATGAGCCATCTAACCATCATAATTATATATCTATATGAATTATATATATATTCTTTGTCTTTATAAATATATACATATCCATATCCTATGTATGTACGACTATGAAAGATATATAACCCATATTTGATTCGGCAGCGCCAATTCTTGTCCACATCATGGATTTCCATGTGCTTGATTGCTCAATTCTGACAGCTTTTTGTCAGATATAGGTATTTTGTACTTGGAGATACTGGGACGATTGTCAGGTTCTGAATGGCTGGCCCATCGTAGCCTCAATACAATATATAATATATACGGTTTGATTGTTAATTCTTGGTGGCATCTGCTTTTGTGAGACCATCCAATCATGCCATCTCTACGCACTACTTTCCTTCTTTTCAAGTTCCTGCAAGACTGCAACGATGCAAGAACATGATAAGGACAATTGAAAGATTTTGCCATTTCCAGTAATATTATTGGAGTTTGCAATTTGCCTTTCAGTGGCCATGCCGGTTGCGGAAGCAGCTCTTTTTACTGGCTTTGCTCACTCGCTGTGGTCCTACAACCGTGAGAACTGGCAATGGGACTGGCAAGTGCAGCAACTCCTCTCCAATTTGCGTTAGCCTTTCTCCCATCCATAAAAGAGCAATCCTGTCCATTGAGCAGGTGATAGTTGCAAGGTATTTTTATTTTGATCCATCGTGTGGCAAGATTTCCTTAAACCATTTTGATTCAATGAAACCCTCAAAATTCTTCTGTGAGTGATGATTCATGATTCATGTTGGAGCCTTTTTCATCAGCAAACACGCAAGGCAAGCCTGCGAGTTTCAAAGACAGAATATGGCAGTCAGTCGCTTTAGTCTGTTTCGGGAGGACATTCGGGACCTTGCTGCTCTGACAGTAAATAAGATGGACAGCTACCTGATTGTCAATACACTAAAGCTTGGATTTATTGTCACCATTTTCTTGAACTACGATCGCAATGATGGTCCTCAACATCCAGGATATATGGAGCGGCAAGTGACTTTGTTGTTCTCCATTTGCTTTATGACGGCCTTTCTTTTTCTTCTGATTTCAATCTGGTTGTCCATGCATGCATCAATCGTGGCGCAGTCCTTCACCACCAAAATGCTGCTGCAAGCTGCACGAATCCCAGTGGCAACGGACCAGGAGATTACTTCAGCTGCACCAGTGGCCAACATGTATGAGACAAGTTTGGATGATGCATTTCGATTGCCCTTGCAACGGACTGGATCCAGAAGCTCTGGTGTAAAGTTTGGACCTCCAACGCCACAAGAAAGGGTCTCCTCCCCAATTCCCTGGGCACCAGAGGAAAGGGATCCACCCGGACCCAATCTTCGCTTGCCTGTGCCACCACGGGGCCCTTTTATCAGTGAAGAACTTGATGCAAATCCACATTTGAAGTTCTATTCCCTGCTCATGAGGAATTGGCAGACATTTGATCTCTACAGCAAAGTGTGCATGTCAATTGGGACTAGCACTTTGCTGTCAGGAATCGCATATTATGCAACCTATTTTAGCCGTAGCAGCACAGAGGAACTCTACCCATATGCATCTGGGTGGTTTTGCTTTGGATTTATGTCTGTCTTGGCATGGTGGTCTGTGACTATAGACGTCGTCCTGCGGCGAGTAGAGCATGCCGCTTGGGCCACTGTAGCACTATCGGGCCCCGTAACAGTTGCAGTCGCGATCATTATGAATCAGCAGAACCTGATGATTTTAGCTTCATTTTTGCAAGGATGTTGGGTTTGGTTCCTGTGTGGCTCTGCTCTGGCCTTGCGCAATGGCCTGCCTAGGCGTTGGAGGGCTTCCTTATACATTGACATCCTCAATCCCTTTGCTTCCAATAGTGCTGGAAGCTTGGCTCGCTCAAGGAATTTGTCCAGAGCACTGCCACCAGCAGCAGCTGCTACGGCGAGTCACTTGCTTCAATGTTTGGAAGCCTTGCTGAAGGAAGATGTTGCAAGTCAATTGGGGGAGGATGTTGTGGAACAGATCCGCTCATGCAAAAATCGTTTGCAGGAAGTCTTGGATCAAATTGGATGGGAGGTGATGGATGTAGGGAGGCCAAGCGAAGCACACAAAGGTACTGGAAAGGGTGGAGTTCGCAGAACTGTGTCTGAAGGATCCACTCCAAGACCAGGTGTACCAGGTCCAAATGAGCCTGGTTTTTGGCTTCAGGGTGAGAACGAGCTCAACGAAGCTCAACGGATTTGGGTCACTTTGGACCAGAATCACTCACATGCTGACTTTTTTCAACGAAAACATAAAGGGTACGAAACTAGTGTCGGGGAACTCATGGAAACGGCAGCTGTGCTTTTACGAGCCATGAAGCCGTCCAAGTTGTCGTCTTGGACCGCGAAAGATGCTGGGCGTTTAGCAGCTTATGGGGGTGCACCTGATGCCGCAGCCAGTTTGAAGGCTTTTGAAGCTCAGTTTCGTACAAAAGGACAGGCTGCAAAAAGCAGTATGGGTCAATCGGCACGCCGCTTCTTCCAAGCAAGTTCAGCTGTGGTGGGTGTTGCTTGGCTTCTGGCGCCAATTACGAGTGGCATCATTAATAGCCAGCCATCCCAAACAGGCAGGGAAACGTCAGAACAGCCTGTGCATGATGATCAAGGTCTTCCAATCCAAAAGTTGTTTGAAGTGGAATTGCCGCGATCTTGGTTGGTCCCAACTTCTGCCAGTTGCAGTAAAGATGCGATGCAGATTGCGTTGTCGGATGGAATCAGAGCTTTTGTGGGTATAAAAGATGCTTCCAACAAATCTTGGCTCTGGCATGGACCCCAATCTTTCTGTGAAGGAGCTTCGGTGGCAGCAGTGACACTATCTCCTGATGGGAAGCTGCTTGCTGCCAGAGTTTCGGCGAGCAAATGAGATTGGGTGTTTTTTGATGTACTTTGATGTATTTTGCGTGGACTGTTTGGATTGGGAGCGGGATGGCGGGTGCATGCGCTGGTCGATTCTAAGTTATTATTATCATATATCACATCATACTATCAGCGTTATTTATTATATATTATCATCATTATTATTATTATTGTTATTATTATTCTTACTGTATTCTTCTGATGATTCTATAGATTAAATTCTGGACATCCCGGACAATTCCAAGGAGAAGATGATTGTTGTCGCCTTTGGCCGCTGTCCTCCAACACGACCTGTAAATCATCAGATCTTCAAGTACGCTCGTCTCAGCTTCAGTCGGCAGCCTTGGATTGGGCTGATACGGCACAAGGCCTGGTACGTGGGTGAGTTTTGAAGGGCTGAGCTGGGTGGAATAATGTACTTGAACTCGAACATGAATCCGACCTGAATCAGAATCTCATTGTTTTGGTGGAAAACATGTTCTAGTTCTATACTATATTTTGTCATGCTGCATGAACAATGAGAATTTGATTATATGAGACCCAGTAGTTAGATACAGTGCTTTGTTGATGTTTGTCTCTTTCCTTTGGCAAAGGCTCGGCCGCGATAGGGTCCAAGGAAATGTGGCGGAAATGGTGTATAGCATGCGTATAGCAACTTTTCTGCTCAAGGAGCGCTAGATGGTAGGCTGAAGTGGCCAGGGCATGTGGACTCCGCATTTTGCCGGTCCTTTGGTTACACTTTCTTGGTTCACATGCTGTTCTTGCAGTGCACAGAGTCCTGCAGAGCGTATTTTTGATTGTGCTGGTGATCCGGCATGGTCATTTTTTCAAAGGTCACTTCAAAAGGCGACCAATGGTGGTGTTCTCCAGCTACCACTCCAATTGGTTGAAGATGCTCAGTCCATGGTGAATCAACTGGAAGAGACCCCAGGTGCCATGATGCAAGGTGCACAGATTTTCTATGAAGATCTTTGCAATGAAGAGAGCAAGGCTACTTTCTGCCTTTATGGTGCAGTCAATGCGCTTTTTGTTGCAGCTGCAGGTCTTCATAGTGGCATTTCTGGTGTGAAAACACAACCCAACCCGAAGCAGGCACAAGAGTATTTGATGACAGCTAATTCACTGTTGGGTTTGCAGTATTGCTTGGACTTTCAAGACTCTAGCCATTGGCCAGTTCGTGCAAATGATATCATTGCCAACATCAATCAAACAAGTGATGCATTTCAATTGGTAACGGGCAGTCCAGAGGCACCTCCTATTAGTACCTTGAGATGGGGCTCTTCACTCTTTCCCCTTCCAGCAGTAGAGCTGGCCAAGCAGCTGTCCTTGGCACTGGAGTGTTCTCATGTCAAACTCGTTGCTGTGGGGACGCATCCTACCCTCACCCTTGAGGCAGTGACGATGATTCGAGACTTTGCCTTCACTTCAACAAATGCGGTCAAAGTAGTACGCACCTATGGCATTACTTACAAGTGCACGGTCTTCCCTGAGATGTGTGGAGAAGGGACGGAGTCTTCGGACGACCCTATTGCTGCTCTCATAGGCCGTTTTGAAGCTCCACCACCTTATGAACTCTACACCTTTGAGGTCATTGCTCAAAGGTTAGCAGAGGTCGCTTTCCATCTTGACTTTGACCTTTTGGTGTGCACCAGCCCCTTTGTAGTTTGTGGCCTCCTGCAACAATTGACGGGAAAACCTATGTTAGGCTATCTGGGATTGCCATTGCTGTGGAAGCGGCCCACTGATCATTTTGATAATTCCACTGCTCGGACACACTTTTGGGGACTACTGACATACCTTGTGCATCGTTCAGATGTGGTTCTGGCTAGCAATAATCCTATTCTAGCTGAGCAAATTGCATTTCAATCGAAGGGAGCAGAGCTTCCAGTAGTTCGTCCTCATGCGAGGTTTACTCAGGCTGCTTATGCACCTACTCTCTTGAACGACGTTATGCTGGTTTCTCGAACCAAATTTTTGTGGGTGACATTTGGTTGTGCGCTTCGTCGCTTCATGGATCCAACATATCCCATCAAGTTCACCGTGGCAAATTCAGATTCCAAGATGTCATTCAAAGAGATGGCTTCTCATAAGGCTGTTGTGCTCATGCCCTGGGAACATGCACTCATGGCTTTCTTTGAGTTTTATTCGATGTCAATTCCTCTTCTGATGCCGGATGCCTCATGGTCCTACAGGTTGATATTTGATGCAGAAGGCAATCTGGGAAGCACATTACCTATCTATTGGGATGTCAGCCCCGAGTGCGACTATCATGCCGGTTGCGCTCCAATTCATCCTTATCCACCGTTTGCATTTCAAAGCCTCAATTCCAGACGTTACTGGTATCAGTACTCTTCCTTCGCTCAGTTTCCACATATCACACGCTTCGCGAGCATACCTGATCTCCTGCATCGCTTGCTGCAAGTTGATTTGGCTGAAAGTAGTGCTGCCATGAAAGCATTCAACCAGGAGACCCTCTTGCGCAGCGCAGCCTTTTGGCGAACTGCAGGGAGACAGCTTTTGCCTTCCTTCAAGACAGTCCTCAGCGCTGGGGTTAGTTAAAGCACTGCAGGTTCGGACGCTGGCCGTCCACGGGGATATGCTAAAAGATGCGAAAAAGGGAAAGTATTGCAAGGTGATGGAAACCCATAGAAATGGAAAGTGAATCATGGAGCTTCCTTGCTATCTCAGCTTTGATCCACAAGGCCTCAGGGCAGTTGAAGGAATGACCGGCGTGCGACCTGACAAAGCTGAAGCGCAGATCAGAAAATGGTCACAAGCCCCAGCTGGCGTAGGCGAAGACGTGACGGCCAGTGTCCAGAATGACGAAAAATGCAGCGGGAAAATGCTGTTTTCATCTCAGCATGCAGCCTGTAGAAAGAGATTTTAGGTAATGTCTGTTCACCTCATCAGTTTAAGTCGCTCAAAGTCCTCCACTGAAAGACTGGTTCCACATCATTAAGTAGATGGAGACTGAGCGGGGATCTCTGAAATGCATTGAACTGTCAAAGTTCTAATTCTCATGGGATGCGTGCCTTGGCCAATGCATCTCCCGGAAAATTACCCAGACATCTGAATTTATGTATTTGTATGATATTGATTATCTTATTACATATCATTTTACCGCCTGTGTATCTAACTGTAGATAGCTGCACCTGTTCACAGAGTCGCTCACTAGGAATTGCCGTGTGGCGTCAGCGCATGGTCATGTTGGAGCGTTCGGGGCAAAGCTGGGCGGTTGCCGGAGCGTTTCCGGCGCCGATACGGTGGCTTGGAATTACTAGTCGAAGATAGTCGAAGACTCTTTCGATTGTTTAAGACACTTTTTTCTGGAACTACTGTGAATTTAGGTTGGTCTGGTGTTTACCAGGTAAACCAACAGTTGGAGCAAGATTGGAAGATGTTTGCCAGTTTATTTGCGAAGAGCACGGCAAAAAACTAGCAAACATCATTGAAAAAGCATTGTTTTGGCAAAGAAGACGGTTTTCAAAGCTTTAAAGGCTCTTCCGAGTAGTGGACCGCTTCCATCATGCACGGACTGTGACTGTTACCGGAGTTACAATTGAACCTAGTTGTTTGACATTTATTTACGTATTGTTTTTTTTTGAGGGTTGCCTGGGCAAGAATCCACAGATTGAAATTATGGAATATGGTAGCCCAAGTGAAGATTTCATTTTTGTTTTTTAAACAGAAATGCGTTGTCTCATCCCTGTAGATACAGTGCTGAATGTGGCCACCACAACATCACATCTATACACGGTGTTGTTCCTGACTTTTCGCAAAGGTCTGTGGAATGGAGCTTTGGTGCAATCAACGGTGATGAGGTTTTGGCGATGACAGCAGATGGAGAGATGTATCGTTTCAGCTTCTCACTTCGACAATGGCATGGACCATGGCGAATGGATTGGGGCCATCAAGATCATCAAGTAAGCTGGCAGGCAGCATGCAGAAGTAGCTCTGGTGATTGGTTATTGCTTGGGATTGGTGATGCAACGGCACAAGTCTGGAAGCTTCACCTTGATGAATTTCAAGGCTTAGAACATGCAATAAAACACTGATGAAACTGATGTGCCAATGTACAACTGCTGTGGAGTCGGAGAAACAATTTGAGGATGCCAATGTTGCAAGACCTCATCTCACTCCCTTGCAGCAAAAAAAAGGGAAAAAAACATCTAAAGCAAGCACGTGGTACTTGTAGCATACACAAATGTTGGTCAGATTTTTGTTTCATGAAGTGACATGCCTCTCCCAGCTTGACGGCTCAAGCAAGACGGCGAAGATGCTGTGTTGCTGCTCCACTGCGGATGCTGCTGTCCACCTCGACAATGCTTTGCCGCTGCCCAGGGCTCCACCAAGTTCATCGCCAAGCCACTTGGAATGGGAGTTTGGACAGCATGATTTTATTCAATCATTTTAAAATAAGTACAAAAAATTATATATATATATATATATTGTATATATCATAATAATTATTATGATATTATTATGATATTCTCCACAATCTTCAGATAACATGTTCAATTCAGGGCTGCTGTTTTGTGTACATCCGGAGTTAGACCTCAAGATCAAGTTCAAAATAAATATGCAAAAAACTCCTGCCAGAAATCAGGTGAGATTGACAAGCATTCTTGCTTCGGCTGCTATTTCAAACTGGGTGTAATATGAATGCATACAGCAGAGAGTGAGGATGAAGATAGGGAGAGAGGTCAATTCGCTTCATGTTTGAGATCACAGTCAGTAGCTCTCCATACTTGGAAAGCGAGATCCATCATGCTCAAAGTGTGTCAAAACATCAAAACTGAAGACACGAGATTGAAACGAGGTATAGGGGGTCCTCCGTCCATCTTCCTTCCTTTGGCATCCTTTGACTCGATAGCAAATAAAAGCCTAAAAGCTACCCCTGCTCATGTGTAGCCCACACATCGACACAATCTACTTTTCCTTCTTCCGTTTGCTAGAGCCTCATTACGTCATTTACGTCTTTTTTTTGCTGAGGAGACGACGAGCAGGTGATCATCAAGCTAGATGAGCAGTATGACCTAAAGCGGTTCGATCTTGATCTCTCTGATCCAAAATGCGTCATTTTGGCCAGTTGTCAGGGAGCAGCATCAGAGTGGAACCGTCAAAACACCAATCAGGTTTTTCCATATGATCGCATTGCTTGGGTGGACGGCAAACCGTGTGAATCGCAAGACGTGCTGGACGTGCTCAAAAGGGATAAGGCAAGTCCAATTCAACTGATACTGGAGAGACCTCGCAAGCGGTTGCTCTATTTGAAGAAGCCAGGCGTTCTCGGCTTGGATATGACATTTACACTTGTCGATACAAAGCCCTGGAAAGCATCCGTTCGGCCATGGATTTCTTCCATCCAAGAGGGGCTGGTGGCAGAATGGAATGCCAATATGCCAGAACTCTCAGTTGGACCCCATGACCGTATCATTAGTGTCAATTCCAAGGGCGGATCACCAGCAGAGTTGGCAGATATGCTTGCTGCAGCAGATGACGTAGTTGAACTTGAAGTCTTGCACTACAATTTGTGAAAGTTAGTCAAGGAAGGCTTTCCCAGCTGCAGAATTCGCGAAAATATTGCCAAAGGCAACCTTTTGATTTAATTCTTGATTGAGGGTTCTTTTGCTCCTTGCAAGATTTTGCCGGTCGGCCAGTCTTCATTCCGTTTCACCCAAATCCCTCCCAAGTAGCAACAGTTGGTGGCACAGCAATGCCCATGCATAGACAAACAAGATCAAGCAAGATGCAGCCTTGTGGTCATCTGAGTTCAAGATATACATAGATATTACAATGATACTACAGTCATGATTTTACTGTACACCATGTACACCCACAATCCGAGACGAGTCTCTGATGGGGTGTGTGCACGCATGCGCTCTGGAATCTACTTTAAGATTTCGATGGCATACTGGGCTCAAATAATCGACTCAAGGTCACGCGACATTCTCGAGATCGAGGATTCGTCAAAACCTCAGCCAGTCATGCCGACGATGTAGGGAAAGTTTGGATTGTTTTTTTTCTGCAAGGCCTGGCGAAGCAACGTGAGAAAAAGGATCAGATATGCGCAGCTTTGAGATGGAATACTTCTTCAACCTTCATGGGGCCATCAACCTTTCATGTTCTCACGATGTGCCAATGTTTTTGGCCTCCTTTTGCCGCAATCTCTCAAACAAAAACAAGTGGAGCAGCGGAAGCAATTGGTCATGTCTTGTCAAAACATCGTATTTTAGGTGAATTCAGAATGTATCTGAATTTGAGAAACAGAATCATAGCCAGAATGCCGTACCATAAAAGATCATCACATGAGAGAACTAGAGCTTTAGAAGTCAGTGCTCGACCTCTGTCGATTGCACTGGCATAGAAGACACACTCAAGGCTTATCCGCTTAGCCCAGTTCGCCAGCAAGCAGCGGCGCAATTGATTTAGTAAACTACAAGATTTCTGCCCCAGCTACGGAAGAACTGCGTGAGGCTGTGCTGAGCACCAACGGGTGATCTCCTGTTGTTGCCATGAAGCATCAGAAGCACCTCTATGACCTTCATATTTGGTTTGATATTTGATATTTTGATATTTGATCATGTTTGATCATGTTTGATCCATTCTCAGCTTCCATCCTTTCAGCCTTTGCACCTGCCGCTTCCAAGGCTGCCTCACCAGCTCCACTCCGCTGCTGGAGGTGGAGCGGCTAACAGCGGAAGGCCGAAGGATGTGTTCAGGAAGAAGAAGCTAAATCAGGATTGGTAAATCCAACAATTTCCGATTTAATTTTGTAGGGAATAGACGTCTTCATGTTTTACTATCATGTTCGGACTCAGCTGGGGCATTCGTCACTATAGCTGGAAGGGGACCTTGAAAAGAAACACACATCTGACATGACTTCAGAGTCAACTGAGTTTTGTCCATTTCGATGGAAAATGCTGGAGGCAAATTTTGTTTGTCGATTTGCGCCCCTCTCCCGGCCTCAGCATCAACGTGCCAAGTCCATTTAGAATTTCGTCAGGATGTCAGACATTGATGCAGGGTACCCGGCATTACCCAGTAATCCAATGCAAATGGTTCTTCAAATCATTTGTTTTCGAGGCATGTACGGCATGTACAGGATTTGTGTAGGGTGCTGACATTGAGACTGCATTTCACTCTCCCCAAATTGAAGGGAGCTATGGGTTGCGGCGCTTCTAGCAGTAGTCGGTATGCTGATGATCCCGGGTCACAGGTGACGTCAGTTTCTCCTGTCTCACTGGCCCTTTTCCTGGTCGGTGCCGACATACGACTAGTGAGGGCAGAATATGTTTGGAGCTTATGTGAGACCAGGAAATTGTTGCCCAGGAGGCAAGAAGCGGAACATGAAATTTTTGAGAGCCCGAGTGGATGGCAAACAGCACTGGTCATGCACGAAGAAGTCATTAGGTGGGCCAAGGGAGGGTCTGAAGAGTCTGAAGCGCTGCTGTGTTCGATTTCCCATTGCTGGGAGTCGCGCGAGCACCCGGATCCTTGCGGATATCAACTGGAGATGATTGCACGTGCCTCTTGGTGGTATGCACTAGCTTATTACCCGGCACCCGTCTGGTTATTTATTGACTACACATCTCTGTTTCAATACAAGAGAGAGGAGGACTCCCCAGAGGACAAGAGCTTTAGGAAGGCCATGAATGCCATGCACGTCCTGTACTGCCACGAGTATAATTTGACATTGGCCATTTGGAGTTTGACTCCGCAAAAACTCTGGGAGAAGCTGTCAGGAGATGGCCACAAGGTTCTCATTTACCACGAGCCCTCCGGGGCCATGAAAGAAGTAACGCTGGAAGAGCTCACCAGAAACCTGGTGGAGTACCTCTCGCGTGGTTGGTGCCAAGCCGAACTCCAGTGGTCTACCACCCGCTCAGACAGCACGGCTCACCAGAGAATTGATAAAGGTAAAACTGAGCCAGGTTCAGAGCAGTGATGCCTTTGCGACCGGTGCTCTTCAAGAAGAAGATGCAGTCACTGAAATTCACGCACCGCTCCGACACAGACACAGTCTTCCACCTGCAGGAATCTGTCTTCATGGAGAAGGTGACGACATGCAAACAAGGAACTTTTTCGGAAGTGGATGAACAGAGATTCCGCGACTTGCTGCAAGCTCTGCCGTACTACAGGTCCATGGAGTCCTTCACCCTCACCCACTTTAAGTGTGAAAGAAAGAGCCTGATGCGACTGTGCATGTGGCTGAAGGACCGCCTCAAGCGGAATGTGTTGACCGAAATTGTCATTCAATTTGGTATCGAAAACAAAGATCAGGAAGAGGTGATCATGAAAGCAGTTGCAGAAAGTTTGCCAGTTAATTACAGCCTGACTCGCTTTCACCTATATACCAATACATATCCCGAGGAATCTACCTTACAAGCTTTGTCAGCTGCTGTGCGGAAGCACAGGACTCTATACGACGTGGATTTGATGAGAGCAGAATGGTGGCAAGACTGTGAAAAAGATTATGGCCTCAAGAGAGCCAACTTCGGAGACTCGAAGTGGAAGAGCAAACTGAAAACGCTTGGCATGCAGGAATCGGTCTTTGATGCTATCGCCGCGTTGGAGCAGCGCAAGGCCGCGGCCCCGAAACGCAGCAGATCCTTCAAGGACGAGAAGCCGCGCCGAGCCCTGCGGCCGCCGGCGATGAACGAGAAATTGGTGCAGCTGCTGCAGCAGAACTCCGCACGAAGCACCGATGAATTGTGGCTGAGAGACTTTGGCCTCGGAGTTGCCGGGGCTCAGGCACTGGCTGGGCTGCTCGAGCGGAACGGTCGAGTGCCAGTGAAAACAATCGATTTGAGTAAGAACCGCATCTGTGACCTTGGTACAGTGGCACTGGCAGATGCAATCAAAATCCAGAAGACAGTGCAAGCGATTAGTTTGTCTGAAAACTACATCGGTCGTGGGGGTGCGGTGGCACTCTCAGATGCAATCAAAATCAATACGACACTGCAAGAGATCAATTTGCTCCAAAACAACATCGGTGATGCAGGTGCAGTGGCACTCGCAGATGCAATCAAAATCAATACGACAGTGCAAGAGATCCATTTGTATCAAAACTGCATCGGTTATGTGGGTGCGGTGGCACTTGCAGATGCAATCAAAATCAACAGGACATTGACCAAGATCCATTTGTCTCAAAACAACATCGGTGATGCGGGTGTGGTGGCACTCGCAGATGCAATCAAAATCAACACGACAGTGCAAGGGATCCATTTGTCCCGAAACTACAT
Organism: Breviolum minutum Mf 1.05b.01; assembly: GCA_000507305.1. Classification (NCBI taxonomy): domain Eukaryota; class Dinophyceae; order Suessiales; family Symbiodiniaceae; genus Breviolum; species Breviolum minutum. The sequence goes on along the minus strand of DF240891.1, from coordinate 81,668 downwards.
CCATGATGAGGGTGCGGTGGCACTCGCAGATGCAATCAAAATCAACATGACAGTTCAAGAGATCCATTTGTCTCAAAACAAAATCCTTTATGAGGGTTTCGTGGCACTGGCGGGTGCAATCAAAATCAACAGGACATTGACCAAGATCCATTTGTCTGAGAACTACATGGGTGATGCGGGTGCGGTGGCACTCGCAGATGCAATCAAAATCAACACGACAGTGCAAGAGATCCATTTGTCAAGCACAATAATCAGCGATGATGGTGCAGTGGCACTGGCAGATGCAATCAAAATCAACAGGACAGTGACCAAGATCGATTTGATGTGCAACCCAACCATCCATAGGCTTGGCAAGATGGCTCTTAGTGAAGCTCAGCAAGTTAACCAGAGCGTGGAAGTACTATTGACGGAAAACCAGAGCGAGCTGGAAGCCGAGCAAGTTAACCAGATTATGAAGTTCACCAGTGCTATTGGTCTTGGATGATTGATGAAAAAATAATGAAGTTTCTGAGATTCTGGTCTCAGATCTGAGATCGTTTCACTTGTTTCCCCGAAGGGGATGCGGGTGAGAATTTGACATGCAGACGCTGAAAACGGGCAGCAGCATTGAGATCCGCAGCATGGTAGGGTCGGCATGGTAGAAGCAGCTGAGGATCATTGAAGAAGTTCGAAAAATTCTTACCAAATTTTCGCCAGCCAGCCGCTCACAATTTCTCCCGAGCCCTGGCAGATCTTCCAGATGTTCGAAGTGAACAAGTTCCAGCTGGGCAAAGCTGCGCGAGAGGATCGGGTAGCAGCTTTCAAATTTTGGTCAGGTTTTTTCAGGCGGGCCAGTCGTTACAGTGCAGCAATTAACGTAGCAACTTTTCTGCCTTCAGGATATTCATTCATAGGAGAAGTTTTGAACTTTCATCCTGGTGTTGGCCCCGTGATGTACAGGAGAAGCTCAACCTTGCAACAAAGTTTGAGGAAGGGCTCCTGTTTCTTTCTCCAAGGCGCTTGGAGAACTTGCGTGTCCTCAATCTCCATGGAGAACTTGTGTGTACAGGTGGTTCAAGCATTTATTTTCTTGGTTGACTTTTTTCATGTTGCGGAACCGAAACCGATATGATCCAGGGTTTTGAAAACAAGCGAGGTATTTGGCACACACCGGGGTTTGCAAAATTTCGATTGTGTTGCTGAAGATGAACCTATTGCACGTCCCTTACATGCATGCCAAATGAACTTGAATTGGTGGTTCGATCAGAAAGCTCCATCCCTTTTTCCTGCAGACACATGCTTGTCAGCTGATGATGTATTTTGCCGCTTTCCATTCTTAGTAAGCCTTCGTCAAAAAGCGCATTTTTACAATGTCAACCACGGTGTTTTTTTGCATGAACACGTTTTGCAGTCCGCCGTGCTTTCCCGGAGAAAATCTTCTGAAAGTTGGATGCCCTAAATCCGCAAATCAACGAGTATTAATACCCATGGTCGGCGTTGCCCTGCCAACCACAGATCAACAAGGAATACGTGTTGAAGTAGGTGATGGTTTGGAACGAAAACATATAAAGCCCTGCTCCGTCGGAAAGTTCTTTTTGTTAGCTGGTCGTAAGTTTCCAAAAGTTCGAGACCCAAATTTTTGATCTCCACTGCAGTTGCAGTTGCACCAGTGAGCGAAACATTTTGCTGATTAAAGTTGCGAAAGGCACCAGTTGATTTTCGGACAAGTTTTTTCCCTCTGCAAATGCTATCATCAGGCAAACCCTTTGCATTGTTCTACCCTCCAACCAATTTATCATATTTTACCAGTAGTACCGCACAAGGCGGTGGCGGAAGTTTCAAGAATGGGAAACGTATAGGAGAGATTGATTGCTGTGAGTGACGGATGTCAGAGCAGAAACATTGACCAACTGACTAACTAGCTAACTGACTAATTGACTGATTGACTATCTGATTAACTGAGTAATTGCCTAAGTGATGAACTGACCTATTGATTGATTGACTGACTGTCTGACTGACTGACTGACTAATTGATTGACTGAATGATTAACTGACGCACACACTAATTTACTTACTGACTGGCTGACTGCCTGACTAACTGACTAATTGATTATCTGACCAATTGACTAACTGACTAACTAACTAATTAACTAGCTAACTGACTAACTGACGAACTGACTGATTGACTAACTGACTAATTGACTGGCTAGCTAACTGACTAACTGATTGATTGATAGTTTGATTAACTGACGAACTGACTAATTGACTTACTGACTGACTGACTAACTGACTAACTGCTAATTGGCTACTTGACTAACTGGTTATCTACCTAACTAACTACCTAACTAGCTAACTGACCAAATCTCACTGACTGATTGACTACTTGACGAACTGACTAGTTGACTAACTAGCTAACTGACTAACTGATGAACTGACTAATTGACTTACTGACTGACTGACTACTGACAGACTAACTAACTAACTGACTAACTTACTACCTGACTAATTTTTCGACATCAGAACTTCAAAAAACTGTCCGCTGCTGACGTGTTTTGTACATTTTCACTTCAAAATGCCCTTTTCGCCACAGCCGCGTGCAATCGCAACTTCAAAAAGTGCTCCGAGACCGTCAGTTTTTTAGCATTTTCAATTCCAAATGTGCTTCTCGCCACAGCGGCGTGCATTTTTTTGACATTTGAACTTCAAAAAGTGCTCAGTCTTTTAACATTTTCACTTCAAAATGTGCTTTTGGCCACAGCGGCGTGCAATTTTTGATTTCTCCTCTGAGCACCTACCTCCGCACCCGCCGCTTTAACAGGCCTACTTTTCGACTGACCCGGCACACGAATCATTGAAAAAAACACAGCATTTCGCGACTTCTCTAACATTTGGCGCGGATGTATCTTCTTTCTTCTGACTTTCGCGCTATTGCATCTTCTTTCTGTTGACTTGACTACTCTACTCTGCTTTTCAACTGTCCATATTGTCGGAAGTTTGCTATTTAAACTTCCTTCGATCAATACTCCGGTTGAAAGCGTGGACCACAAAGCGCTTGGCATCTGTCATTCCTGCTTTTCCACAAAATGTTTCCTTATATCCCTCAGATACGCGGTTTTTTCATTCGCTTTTACACCGGGGCAAATAGGTCGAGGACAAGGCCCCGAACCGAGAGTTGACCGAACTTCCTGGAAACAAGTCATTCAAAAGTGCCAAAGTGGAAGCAACAAAATACTTTCCAACACCTAAGTGCCATCCATGCCTTACATCGAACTGATATAGTGTCTCGGGTGTGCCACGGATGCATGGCGCGTCGGCAAATGTTGGGGTTGATTTGAAACCAGTTTCTGTAAGTAGTGATGAAAGCCACGAAAGGATTCCCGGAACCAAACTGCTCGAAAGGAAATGTGCATATGCCATCATATGCCTTTGGGCGCGCTGTGGCGTGAAAGAATCACCTCCCCTTGTCGCAGTTGTAGTAGCCACTTGCCAAAGAACCGCATTTCTGCAAAAATTGCTAATCGCCGGGGACGGGTATGCACAACATAACAAATAAACAAGACAGAATCCACGAACCCGATGAACCAAAGTAAGCTACGTCAACGTTCTGACAAAATACTTTCACTCAGAATCACATTTTGCGTCTCTAGCTACTCTCCGCTACTCTACTTTCAGCTACTCTTTCTAGCTACTCTACTCTCAGCTACGGTACTTTCAGCCACTCCCAGCTACGCTTGATACTTGTGGTGGGAAGGTCTTTGACGGTGTCAGCCACAACTTCATCGAGCACAAGGTGTGACAGTGAGATTGTTTGTGGCACATGTGTTTGTATGCTCCTTGTCATGTCAGATATAATGACCCCTGAGATGCATCTTGGACTGTCTGTTTGTTTTGATGGATCAAATGATATGACATGAATGTTTGATACTTGTGGTGGGAAGGTCTTTGATCAGCACGGTGTTAGCCACAACGTCATCCAGCACAAGGTGCGACTGTGAGATTGTTTGTTAGATGCTTCAAAAACAGCAATCCAACAGATCGAGCTATCGGCAGCTTGCGTTGACAAAGCTGATCTTTGGGCGAGCGATTTGGAGGTGGTGGAATGGAGCTAAGACGAGCTAAGTAAGTATCTGAAATTTCCATACATTTTCTGCCTTTTGGACAGCAAGATTTTATTCAAAAATATGATATTCTTCAGAATATTCAGATTCCATGATTAATTCAGTGCACATCCGGAGTTAGACCTCAAGCCATGCCGACGCTGCGGGAAAATTTGGATTGTTTTTTTTTTTTCTGCAAGGCCTGGCGAAGCAACGTGAGAAAAAGGGATCAGATATGCGCAGCTTTGAGATGGAATATATGATGGAATACTTCTTCAACCTTCATGGGGCCATCAACCTTTCATGTTCTCACGATGTGCCAATGTTTTTGGCCTCCTTTGCCACAATCTCTCAAACAAAAACAAGTGGAGCAGCGGAAGCAATTGGTCATGTCTTGTCAAAACATCGTATTTTAGGTGAATTCACAAGTATCTGAATTTGAGCAGCAGAATCATAGCCAGAATGCTGTGCCATAAAGGATCATCGCATGATAGAACAAGAGCTTTCGAAGTTAGTGCTAGACCTCTGTCGGTTGCACTGGCATAGCTCCAAGTGCTTGTCCAAAAGTGCGGCCAGCAGTAGGAACACACTCAAGGCTTATTCGCTTAGCCCGCAGCGCAATTGATTTAGTAAACTACAAGATTTCTGCCCACTCGGCCAAATGGCAACTGCGGCATCTACGGAAGAACTGCGCGAGGCTGTGCTGCTGTGCTTTGGGGCTGGGACATTGGTTTTCTTGATTGCCCACTTTGTTGGGGAATTGTTTCATTCCCAGCTAATTTCTATTGCGAGAAAGACTTGGATTGGATGACTAGCTCGACTCTCAGCTCTTGTTGCTGGCCCGTGCCAGCCATGCTGCAGGAACTTGAGCAAGAACGGGCAGCGAGACAGGCAAGCGTCATGAATGCCGCTCTTTTCGATCTTTTCGGGTGCTAGAGTAAACAACTCTATCCCAGGTTCGCTGTCCCCAGATTCAGATACCTCCTCCTCTGAACATGTGTCGTCTTCCGATGATGGGAAAGATGCCACTTTGCTGGATGAAACATGATGAAACCCATTTTGCTCATGTTCTTTGACGTCCCAGCAACGGCACTGCAAGGAGCTTGAGGCTGCACTGCAAGAGGCTGCCAAATATGGCGGGAAGCTTACTGTTTCAAAACAGGTTTTATGAAGTGCAGTGATTGACATGACCAAAACTGATGTATTTTTGTGCTTCGCAAAGCAGGCGCTGCACCCGGGCACAAAACTGCCAGTAGGTTTGCTATCGATTGCTTTGTGTCAACGTCTGGTAGGTTTGCCATCCGTCACTTTTAAGGCTTGAGGTCAAAGTCCAGTAGGTTTGCTGTTTGTCAATCGGCAGGTTTACTATTGGAGGGCTTTCGAGTCAAAGTCTGGTAGGTATGCTATTTGCCATGTTTGCTTCAAAGTCCGGTGGTTGTGCTATTATTGTCGTTGTCGTCGTTCTTGATTGTTGTCGTTCTTGTTCATGTTCTTGCTCCTGTTCTTATTATTCTTGTTCTTCTTCTCTTCTTCTTCTTCTTGATGTTTTTGTTCTTGTTCTTCTTGTTCTTCTCTTCCTCTTCTGGTTGTTGTTCTTGTTGTTGTTGTTGTTGTTGTTGTTGTTGTTGTTGTTGTTGTTGTTGTTGTTGTTGTTGTTGTTGTTGTTGTTGTTGTTGTTGTTGTGCTCGTGCTTGTGCTCGTGCTTGTGCTTGTGCTTGTGCTTGTGGTTGTGGTTGTGGTCGTCGTCCTCATTTTCATTCAATGCCGCAAGCACCCGCTAACATTTTGAACGTTCCAAATGGCCAACTCTTCCTAGAATTTTTGCTACAGCTCCACGACTAACGCCGCTCTTGAGCTCAGATCCCTGGGTTTCGGCCCTTCAGTAGACCCGAAACCCAGATTTGACAGTATATACAATATTGTATTTGCAATGTTTTGTGCACATCAAAAACAAAAGGCAGGCCATCCCTGTCAGGGCCATTCTTGACGGTATTTGCGAGGTTTTATGCACATCGGGCACTCACAACAAAAAGAGTCGTTTTGGCCGATAACACCCTGTCGATGGCTGACAGGTCCTCCCCCAACAAGATGCACCGGATTGATATGAGTAGCCGACCAAATTAGTGGATGAACAGAGTAGTAAGAAGTTGCCATGAACATTGAAGCGGCTCAGGGAACCTTCATAGCCCGATTAGGGAACCACCCAAAACCGATAGGGGACCACCCACATTTGGTGATGGCATTTTCCCCCAACAAGAGTAATTTCGTCCATAGCTCATATACGGATTTAAGATGATATATACATCCACTTGCAATTTGATTCCATTTGCCTCTCAATATTCTCCCAATATTTCAATATTTTCACATCAAGTGTGATCTAGGTCAGGAACTCTTGGGGCAGGTCCAGGACAGAGCTGGGAAGTGCATACGGTACCTTCCTGTTTGCACATGTGGGTACATGTGTGAGGGTGCGGCTTATGATTGTTTTTGCATACGTTTCCTTCTAGATGAGCAGGGCTCAAAATCCAAGTTGGTTGTTTTGTAAAGATGGTTGCTACTCTTTTGCATGGGGCCATTGGAATGGTAGCCAACTAGCATGATGCTCAACATGTACGCAGTATGTCCGCACACCGAGTGCTTGTGTCAAACTCTGGTAGTGTGGTTGGCGCGCTTCCACTTGCTTCTCACAGCCTTAAATAGTTGTATACCAGGAGCAAGAGCATGCACTTGCGGCATACCGCGAAAAAGTTCCCGGCCCAGTTTTGCTGAAAAAGCATGTGGGTCACAAGTGAAGGGGAATGGAGGACAAGGGAAAGCGTCAGAGTTGCGAGTTGCTGTAAGTCAGTTGTGAAATGCTTTTGTCCTTTGCTGTGACATACAGCATGTGGCAACCGTACATCAGAGAATTATCATGAATTAACCCTATATAATCAATTTTTTCCATTGAGTCCAATAGCCGATTGTCACCAATCGACCGTAGTTTCCCGTGGTCAGCATTGACGTTCGCCGAATTCAAAAGGTCCGAAGTTTGGAAGAAACTCCATACAAAAGCCAGGCCAGGTTAACCAGCTGCTCCGAGTTGTCTTTGTTTCGTTTTTCCATGTTCTCTGATGTTTGCCAGCAATGTAGTGTTAGTGCTAGTATGTACGTGTACTGTAGTATCTGGCAACCAGCAATGCCAAATGGTTTTTGCCAAGGGTCATTATCTCAGAATGGCTGAATTTAACAGCGGCACGTAGGATCCAGGGTTGCTCAAATTTGGCCCATCAGTGGAACACCAGGCGTCCACCTCCCGCAAGTCAGTGTTTGCCACACACTCAGATGGTATCAATGAAGCATCAGAAGCACCTCTATGACCTTCGTATTTAGTTTGAAGCAGTGCTGCCGCCAGATTCATCGAGCTGCATGTCTCACACTACAGTACAAGAAAAAAATATATAAATATATAGATAGTTATATGATGGTTGGTTGTTCAGACGAGATGCCAAGAATAACAGCATCCCCAAAGGTTCATGAATCAAAGGTTCTCCTTTGATGCAAAGTCTCTCCTCCAAACAAAAACAGAGAGTTTTGGGAAGCAACGACAGGTAGCATTTGGTAGCATGAAATGTGAAATGAAACAAGAAAGAATGCAGGGCTTTTTTGATGCCTTTTGTCTCATCAGGTTGAAGATTTGATGCAGCACAATCAGTCGCAACGAACCTCAGTATTTCAAGATAGAGGAACACAGTAATTGGAATCTTCCAGGAGGTGATATGTCTGAAAGGAGCACCTAGGTCAAGGTCCTTTTTTGTCAGCCAAGGTTGGAAGATGATGTGAGGCGTTTGCAGCAAAAACTCAATGAGGAGCCAATCATTTACCGCAGTAAGGTGTCCTGTGGTTACAAATCGAACTTGATTTTGGATGATTTTAAGTGATTTTTTCATTTTGCTCCTTTTGGTTCCACTGGAAACTGCTCCTTTGATGTTGACAGATGATTGCGATAAATGAAGTCCCCTCTCCGTTTGACAAGGAGATGGAGGAAGATTCAGATGAAGAAGAAGGACCTGCCACACAGCCTGGACATGCCGGAACTGCTGCCATGCCAATAGGATGCGCACAGATGTGCACATTATATATCTTGCATCCCTTCCTTCAGCCATTAGTCTGCGTCTGAGCATTCTAGCAAGACTCCGCTCGACCTCACCAAACTATAATATACACGGGGGCAACCTCAAATTTATATAAATATATATATATAACATATGCATATAGTTTACTATTTGATTATTTTCATTCATCCTTGCGAATCGCTGTAGCCCCATTGACCGTTTTTGCCCTCAATGGAAGGACATATAAGACCAAAAAGGCGATCGCGGAGGGCTTTAAGAGCCATTGAAGTGGTTGAGGGCTGAGGTATGGTGTTTTTGGGAAAGGTTTTCTGTTTAAGTTCCTTTCGCTTCACCTTAATACACCCAGGAGGATCAGACAGAGGAGGCAGAGATGGAAGAGGACTATGAGGTTTGGTTGTTATTAGAGTATATTAGAGTCACAACCGCATTTTGTGAGAAGCATTTTCGGTTTCAAGAGGCCCAGATCATGCAGTTGCAGCAGCAACTGCAAGCAGCTCGCAAAGAGTCTGCCACAACACAGAAATCTTTGCAGGTTCAATGCTTATTTGTCACAAGCTAGTCATCAGACATTATAAAATGTGCCAGCAAGGATTTTTTGTGTTCTTTGAAGCAACTGAGGCGGAGTTAGATGCAAAGAAGCAAGAGCTCCAAGAGCATTTCCAAGCTGAACAGGTTCGCATTAAGCCATTGTTATATATAAGCCCTTCCCCCTCGCAGTTCTGCTTTCATCCGTTTTCTCTTTGTGTGTCATTGCCAATTGCGCGCCGATTTCACCAACATTCACCCAGCACATTCTTCATGTTCTTCTCACTTGGCGATGTTGAAGTTCCACAATTCGGTGCCAGGACACCAAAGCAAGCAGTGCACAAATTGAAGCAAAGTTGAAGGCGCCACACCTCCACTTCTTTTCCAACAGAAAAATGTAAAGTAATTACACACTTTCTTCTTGATTCTTTTTGGGTCTGGATTTTGTGGATGATTCTTGCCCAGATTTTGTAAATTACATTCTTTATATTTCTATATATACATTTTGTTTTGTTTATGTTTTTTGTGGAGCTCCTTACTTGCATACATTCATCATTAGGCAAAAATCTATCAACATGTAGGAATAAGGATGCCACCTTAAAACAAGGGGGTGGGACTGGCATGAAGGCCTTACAGAAGCAGTGGGACATACTGGTGCAGCAAAACCGGCAAGCGGCCGGGAATCTCAGATATTTTCAGAACCTCGGGCTGAGCTGTGTAGGTATTGTGGAATATATGGATCATGGACATGCTGCATTCCTTTCTTTTTTAAGGAGGAGGAGCTGCATAACGCCAAGACCAAAGAGTTGAGACCTTAGATGTGACTCTGGCCTATCTCTTGTTTGGCTCGTCAGCTAGGGCCTTTCGAGGTGGTAACGCTAGGATGACGCTAGACATAGTGCTGCTGGTGTGTTCAATCGATCACAATCAATCTGAATCTCCACAGCCCCTTGGGTAAAAGTTCCCTTGCTCTGGTATTGCAGATTGAGGCGAGAGTTGACCTTTCAGCTAGAACAGCAGACGCTGAGAAATGAGGTGGGGTTGTGAAATGAATTTGATGTTTTTGTATATAATGATTAATGTAAGATAGAATTCCTGTATGGGATAATTGGGGTTCTCCCGCAACTCCAAATCCATTCATGAATTTCCTTGGAGGGCGGTGATGCATGGTATTTTTCGATGAATGATCAACAGGTCCGTCATTCGACCCAAAACTGGATGCCTGCAAGTGAAGAAGCTCTTCGCTCGTATCCCAGGCACAGGTAGGCTGAAGAAGGTTCAAAGGCCAACGTGGCTAAAGCTGATTGAAAACTGTTAGCCATCTAGATCTTAGATCTCTATTCTATCGATGTCCATCACCAAGCAGACCAGATTGCTTTTGTTTCTACGGGTAGATTGATGTAGATTGAGGAAATGCCGCTCCTCAACCATCTTTGGCCGATGAGTTCGGGACTCCTAGGCTTATATGTGTTGCAACATCTTGCAACACGGACTTCGCTCATATATCCATAATATATCTGAGGTTTCAGGACATGGAAGGTGAGCAGGAAGAGGAAGGTGAGTCACGGCCCCAGGTTCTTTAGATCGGGATGATCGGGATAATCACTTTGATCATTTGTGATTCATGAAATGCCAGAAGGCTTTGTGGAGAAGGGTCAGTCTTAAGTGTAGAAGTGATGGGTACAGCAGTTCTGCTCTGCGCAAGGAACGAGGACCGCTCGGAATCGGAAAAAGGCTGGCATGGAGGGGCCATGGATGATCCACTCTGCTGTTTCAAGCGTTCGTGTCTAGATATGTCAACCACATGTGTGAAATGAATTGAAATGATCATTGGATGTCCAGGTGACCTCCAAAACCAGTCTTATCAGGCCGGCAACTTGTGACCTCTCACTATCCAACTGCGGGCAACAGGTTTTGGTTTAGACATTCACTGGCGATCTCAGACAAGCCTGCAGAGTGCAAAACAGATCAAAACTCAAATCTGCAAAGTTCAAGTGTTGCGAAGGCCCAGGCCAGAATAGAGACCCTGCAGTTTGAATTGCAGAGTGTTCAGGCAGGCACCTTGAAGAATTTGTACATTGACTTTTTGTGTGACCGGCCACAGGATTCAAATAATTCAGTGGATTCTGCACGTTTCATAACTTGTCAAGATCTTATCGCACCGACATTCAGCAGGCTGGAGCAACAAAAGAGATACACCAACTAAAAGAAAGATATGATGCCTCACAGGCGCCAGCAAAAAGCTCGTTAGGCGGTGCTGTAGCATATGGTAGCCACAGGTAGCCATCAATATGATGCGGTGATTCCCGGTTGTACGACATGCCACCTTCGAGTTTCTGTGCTCGCCATGTATTCTGTCATTTGATACACCCGGAAAGGGGGAATGACAGGCTGAGTCGACAAAGGAAATCAAGGAACTTCAAGAAAAGCTTGCAGCAACCAAGGCTGGCACAACTGTTGTAGTTTCTGCTGGGCGGATTGGTTCCTGCCAGTTGGTATTTAACGTCATCCAGCCACCAAGATTCACACAAACACGATGTCACTGAGTGGAAAATCTTGTGATTGACAGCTAGACGCGATTCTGCGATGTTGCTGTGAAGCGTTCGAATACAAACTGGACCAATCATCCTCATTTTCATCATCGTCGCATCGTGAAATCATCATATTATTATGGTCTCTTATATGCGTGTCTTATGGTCCCATCATCGGCTGAATCATCCAGAGTAAAGATGTTGAGGCAGAAGCAGCTGCTGCTGTGCAGGAGCATGAAACTTTGCAGGAGACGCAGTCAATGTTGGACTGCCTCAGTTTCGTGTCAGGTTGCTGGACTTGAATGTTGGTTGAAAATCAACTTGAAAATACTCACTCATTCAAGCGATCGCAAGCAGCTAGAAACTGCAATATCAACTAGTAACTAGTGTCAGGAGCAAACGCAAGCAGTGGAACACCCAGTTTGTCCAGCGGTAGGATGTTTGCTAGTGTTGCTTCAACCTTCAAAGAGACTCGAGAATGTGCTGTCCACGTACTGTATCTCCACCCAGCATTAGACTTATATTTGACATCCATTCATTATGAGATAAAATCCGCTATATATGTAATTAGATAATTACAGGCAGGTAGAGGCACAGCGGCATATTTGGATATATACTGTATTTGGCATGTCTCTGATGCGCACTTTGTAGAAGACTGAGGTTCTGGCAGAAAATGCCAGACTACGGCAGGAAGTCCAGATTCTCGAGGAAGCCAACGAGGCAATTTGGAGCATAAAACAATTTGCTTCTAGCCAGCGACGCAGTATAGAGACATGTTCAGATCAAAAAGATCCAAAAAGTGTTTGAAGTGTGATCTAGGTGCGTTTGGTCGATTGGGGCAAAGTAACCAACTAGGCCAATTCTTTGCAAAGCTGTATGAGGTGAGAACAAACGGAGCAGGAGGTACAAGGTGCATCGTCTCTTTGAACTTTTGATTGCTTGCATCATGTATGTTGTATGATGACGATCTGTGCGCTTTGTGCGCTTGTTTTTCTGATCCAGAGAACTTGTGGTTCACCCGGCAGAAAGTACCCTGGCCCTGAGGTTAGACGTCGAAGAATCATTTTGGAGCAAGGTCCTAGGAACCATTGCATGCTGCGTTCTCAGCTGTTGAATTTGTGACTCACATTTGGTTTCTGACAGCCCGGTCCCGATTTTCCCGAGACCCAGATGTGTTCTTTAATCGTGTTTAATTTGCACATTTGGATCCTCTTGGCAATTTCTACTGAGACTTGATAGGATGCCTCGTGGTCATGAAAGAATGGATTTCCCATGGATTTCTCCTATGAGTTGCAAAGGTTTTCATCGTGTAGTGGAAGGTGTTTTCCATTTTGTAGCAAATCCTCGTGTCTCTTTGTCTCTTTTTTCACATTGGATTTCAGCATCATTTCAAAGGGTGGGAGCTTCATGGTGCTTCCCTGTATCCTCGATTGTGGCACGTGCGCAACCGTTTCACAATGCCTATGCATTCAGAATCATATATAGATACTTTATTTGCATTTTGTTGCTGGATTGATGCTTTACAGAGACAAGTGTTGGAGAGAGGCAGGCCAGAGGGAAATAGGCAGCCTTCTCCCGGACACACTCAGTCAGAGCCATTGTAGGAAAACAGATTGTATGTGCATCCGGTGTCGTACAACAGACCGTATGCATCCATATATGCCATAGGGTACTAGAAACGAATGGAACATATTCATATTCTGCAGTATATTAGTACATGCTCTTATTGCATCTAAATTCTGCACTTCTTGTTGAAAACTCTTATTATATAGTCGGCTTTGATGACACCCTCAAGATCCAAGTTTTCAGTGGTGGCCACGTTTTGCTTTTGGTGGCCTTCCCAAAGCCGAAGAAACATTCTATTATGTATTCTTGAATAATTTTGGTGTATGGTGGTGGGGAGCATTAAAAGAGATTTTTGAAGGCATTTTCTTGCATTGTTTAAGAGAAAGATTGCCGTATTACGATTCTGTGCACATCATTTCACGGCTGGTCACACGGTAAATGGTTTGGGCCAAGCTGTTAGGTGCTCGCACCACACCGGAGCCCAGCCCAAGCCCATGTCGCAATCCGGAACTCCAGCCATGTGCTGAGACAAATCGGTTGGATGAGTAAAATGTGATTGTTTGACGGACTGCAATCAGACACTCTGAACCCTGCACCACCACCACCACACACTCACACACTTGAACAAAACACATTTTTTCTTGATTCCCTTTTGCTCCTCTTTTGTTGGAATCTTTCAGTTCATTCGCAGCAGTTGCCAAATACCAGAAAATATTCCATACCTTTTTGTTTTCTGCCAAAGGATGCACCTTGCAATGCCAGAGACCGAGGCTGGGAAGGTTTTTCATTGGAGTTGGCGATTCAACTGATGGGATTTGAGTTTGCAGAGTTTGTTTCTGTTGAGAGGTTGCCAGGTTAGTTTGGTTGCTGGCTTGATGGGTTGGATTTTTCCTGCCAAATCCAGGCAGCCGCCGCTGGGAAAGCAAACTGAGTTGACCCTTGAATAAACCCGTACAACTGTAACATGTTGCCTCCCAATCCGTGTGTAATGTAGGTTTTGGTTATAAAAACGGACCTACCATCATACCATCATACATGCCACATTTACTTTGTGTTTCAATGCTCGACGGTATGTTATCAAGACCCATTGTTGATTCGAATGTTGCCATGATGCACCCGCATTGCGCCTGCATTGCTCCCATCTCGGTTCGAACCTTAATGGTTCAGTTTGATTCCTCGGAACCCGGTTCGTGTCATGGACCATGTCATGGCAGAATGCCACATGGATCTACATGGTTTCTCACCGACTGTGAGCATGGACCGTTGTCATTCAGAAAATCTAGGTTGTGATGCTGTAAAGCAAAGACGTCATGCAGTTTGCTGCGTATCTAGTAGACGCAAGGTAGATAATCTATGACATTCCTGATGTTCCATTCAATTCTTGTGGAATTTGGTGGGGCAGAGAAGGGCTGGCAACATCCTTGCTGTGTTGGAGGGACTCTCTTGCAGTGGGGGGTGCAATGGGGCCTTTACATTGCCCAAATCGCGCCGATGTTTGGCTCCTTTTGCTGCAGTCTCAAATGCTCCAAGCAGAGACAACAGGTTTTGCAATGTTTTCTCATTTTATCATATTTTATCATCATTTTATCATTTTTTGGGCCTTATATCTTATATTGTTCCAGATTAATTACTTCCTTTAATATCCTTCAATGTTAGAACAAAAAAGACAATAACAGGAGTTTTCTTGGAGGTTGGACCTTCCGACACGAGAGATAGTACACATATGCCATCATGGGCCAGCTAGATAGTTGCACTTTCATAGCTCCACATGCTTGTCAGAAGGTGTGGCCAGTAACAGGGGACAAGCGTTTGAGGAGGAGATGGGTTAAACATGGCTAAGATGGTCAAATATTGCGGTAGATGTATCCATGGCCCAGTTCGCCAGCAAGAAGCAGAGAAACTATTCTAAGTGACAGATTTCTGACCAAGACCCGGCCACATGGCAACTGCAGAAGAACTGCGAGAGGCTGTGCTTTGGACGGGGGGCATTGACTGCATTAACTCCCAAGCATTTTGTTGGGCAATTATTGTTTCACTCCCATTTGATTCGTATTTTAAGAAAGACTTGGATTGGATGACTAGCTTGACTTCTGGCTCTTTTTGGTGGCCGGTGTCAGCCATGCTGCAAGGAACTTGAGCAAGAACGGGCAGCGAGACAGGCAAGCGTCATGAATGCCGCTCTTTTCGGGTGCTGAGCACCAACGGGTTATCTCCTGTTGTTGCCATTAGCAGAGGAAACAGCTTTTCCCCAGGTTCGTTGTCCCATTTTGTTCATGTTCTTTGACATCCCAGCAACGGCACTGCAAGGAGCTTGAGGCTGCACTGCAAGAGGCTGCCAAATATGGCGGGAAGCTTACTGTTTCAAATCAGGTTTTATGAAGTGTGGTTAGCTAGTTTGATATAGTTTGATACGGATCCCGGATTTCTATGACTCTGTTTCATCTAAATTTATTTGATATGTTTGCCTACGTTATTCTATGTTATTCTCATATCACATCAAGTCGTCCAGGCCAGGAACTCTTGGTGCAGGTGCAGGACAGGTGGAAGTGCACGCTGTACCCGGCTGTACCTTCCTGATGGCGCTTGCGCGCATACGATTTGTTTGATTTTCTTTGTACCTTTCCTTAATGTACCAGTATGTGCTCACAGGGTGCTGGTGACAAACTGTGGTCATGTGGTTGTGGTGTGCTGTCCCCGTCTGTTCGCATGCCAGGAGCAAGAGCAAGCACTTGCAGAGTACCGGGAAAAGGCCCTCTTGTTGAAAGAGCTTGGGCCAAAAAAAAAGTCGAAACTGACGAAAAGGGAAATGATTAGGGTTGCAGTACTTTTGCTGAGACTGTTTGCTGTGGACAACTCTGTTGCAGCGATTTTCCAGATTCCGATCATCCATGAATCCATATAACGGACAGTTGTTGCCTCGTTTCATTTCTTTTTTTCAAGTACGGCATATTTTATGTTGATTTATTGTATTTTGATGTGTTCTAGAAACACTTAGTGCCAAAGTCATTGTTCCTGTGGCTGAATTTGACCCAAACAGCGCGCCATTTTCCTGGAATGGATTCCTCCCATTTTCCTGTTCAAAAAACACCAGGCTTCCAGCTCCCGCAGGATGTGGATGCCCCCAGATCCGCCAAAAACGTACTGTTGATGGTTCAGAAATCCCAAACAACTACCTGGGACCTGGGATGTAAAAAAGACCTTATGAAAAATGTGATTTCAACTACCAACCTCAACTGGTAAACGCCGGATTTCTGAACCATCACTTCGTATCATGAATCGTTTCGCTTCGTTGATTGATGGATTTGTAACGCCTTGCCTTGCCGATTCCAGATTGAGAGGTCTCAACATCGCCGGGATGCTCGGGGGGATGTCAGACAGCAGGTTACATAAATTATATCAGTTGAAATTTCAGTACATGGTTGAGCATATTTACTTTTAGTATGATATGCGTATACTGTGTACATTATTATTGCTATTGTTGATTTTTGTTATATTTAGTTGGAAGATTTGTTTTGAGCCTAAGGAGGACGGTGGTATTAATGATCCGCATACACGTGTTACATGTTGTTTCGTTGATTTACTGTATGCTTATTAACCTCGTTGCGAGGTCGCGCAAGCACTGTTGCATTTGGATCCGATCGTTTTGGGCCTAAGCGCTGTTAGTGCTATCTGGATGCCAGGAGCACAGGCAAGCCTGCCAAGTCTTGGACTGAGGCCGGGTCGCTTTCCTACCCGGAACGGCCGACAGCGACGATGAGGAGCGATCACATTGCAGCTCTTCATTGGCGGTTGGCTCGTTGCAAGCGAATTCATGGCAGGATGGGAAGAGACCCGCCAAACCGACTCAGCGTCGAGGACGTGGAGGAAAGTCAATGATGGTAGCGTACTTAGGCATCTGCCAAGAGTTCATTTAGTCGTGGCAAAGTTTGTCTATAGACTATTGGGAAAGGAGCGAGAACAGAGAGTTTTGGTAAGCACCGACTGGGAGCACTTGGTAGCATGCAACAAGAATGCCATGCAAAAAGAATGCAGGGCTGTTTGATGCCTTTTGTCTCATCAGGTTGAAGATTTGATGCAGCACAATCAGTCGCAACGAACCTCAGTATTTCAAGATAGAGGAACACAGTAATTGGAATCTTCTAGGAGGTGATATGTCCGAAAGGAGCGCCTAGGTCAAGGT
Source organism: Breviolum minutum Mf 1.05b.01 (assembly GCA_000507305.1). Lineage (NCBI taxonomy): Eukaryota > Dinophyceae > Suessiales > Symbiodiniaceae > Breviolum > Breviolum minutum. The sequence continues at coordinate 64,678 of DF240891.1, read as the reverse complement.
CCTTTTTGTCAGCCAAGGTTGGAAGAGGATGTGAGGCGTTTGCAGCAAAAACTCAATGAGGAGCCAATCATTTACCGCAGTAAGGTGTCCTGCGGTTGTTCAAATCGAACTTGATTTTGGATGATTTTAGGATATTTTATTTCATTTTTTCAAATTTTTGCTCGTACTGGTTCCACTAGAAACGTCACTTGCTCCCATGATGTTGACAGATGATTGCGATAAATGAAGTCCCCTCTCCGTTTGACAAGGAGATGGAGGAAGATTCAGATGAAGAAGAAGGACCTGCCACACAGCCTGGACATGCCGGAACTGGTGCCAATGGGTTGTGCACAGATGTGCGCATTACGTGTTGCATCCCTTCCTTCAGCCATTACTCTGAATCTGAGCATTCCAGAAGGACTCCGCTCAACCTGAAAAATATTGATCAACATGGAGGGAACTTGAAATTTAATCTAGTTCAAGTATCTTGATTCAGGCTTGCGAGCCACTGTAGTTTAGCCACATTGGCATTGCCCAAAATGGGAGGACAGATGATAAGACCAAAAAGGAGATCGAGAAAGGGTTCAAAAGCCATTGAACTGGTCGAGGGCTGAGGCTGGCTGAGGTGCTTTTTGAACACGTTTTTCTGTTTCGTTTCACTTCACCTTCGACACACCTAGGAAGACCAGACAGAGGATGGAGAGATGGAAGAGGACTATGAGGTTTGGTTGCTAATGATGATCGATCAAAGCTGATCAGAGTATATCAGAGTCACAATGGCATTCATTTTCGGTTTCAAGAGGCCCAGATCACACAGTTGCAACAGCAACTGCAAGCAGCCCGCAAAGAGTTTGCCGCAAGACAGAAAGCTTCGGAGGTCCAATGCTCATTTGCAACTCAAGCTATAGTACTATAGTAATTCTATAGTCATCACACATGATGAAATGTGCCAAAAGGGTCTTTTCGTGTTCTTGAAAACACCTGAGGTGGAGTTAGATGCAAAGAAGCAAGAGCTCCAAGAGACTTTCCAAGCTGAACAGGTTTGCATTAAGCCATTGTTGATCCCTTCCCTCTTGCAAGTTCGGTTTTCTCTTCTGCGTCACAGGACGCCAAAGCAAGCAGTGCACAAATCGAAGCAAAGTTGAAGGCAGGAATTGATGGATTGGGAGCAGTTGCTCGGGTCGTAGACCATACCATGCTGAGAATGTTGCATACTGCATGCTTGTAAGAATGGTAAGGCGGCTGATATTGATGTCGCATGTCGGCCCTCACCATGTTTATTGCTGCGCAAGATTTTCTTGATTGGCGGCACGACTTCGGCTTTGTGAAGGCATTGCAGAAGCAGTGGGATGTACTTGTGCAGCAAAACCAGCAGGTGGTCGGGAATCTCAGGCATTTTCAGAACCACAAACTGAACAATGTAATCAGACTATGTAGAACATAGGGCATGCGGCCTGCTGCATTCCTTGCCAGGAGGAGGAGCTGCATAACGCCAAGAGCAAAGAGTTGAGAGCTGAGACTTTCTAAGTTGTCGTCCTGTGACAGTAGGCACAGCAGCATGATACCAAATCCTATTTCAATTTCATCAGCGTGAAGGGTGGCTAAAGTGAAGCCCCCTTATTCTTGCATATTCTTGCATTTGGCTCGGGGTGCATCCTATACTGGGTCCAAGATGGGTTTCGATCAAATACGTCGCTTCAAGTCCGCAGGGAGAGGGCACTTTTGGAAAAGGGATGGCCAAAGACTACTGCATCCACGGGCAAGACATCATAATTACCCAAATAGATCACAATCTGAATCTCCATAGCCCCTTGGGTAAAAGTTCCCTTGCTCCCGTTTTGCAGATTGAGGCGAGAGTTGACCTTTCAGCTAGAACAGCAGACTCTGAGAAATGAGGTTGGATATACAGTTGTGACTATGGGATACTTATGCGATCATTTGAGAGAAGAATTGATTCCCTTGACACGAGTGCTGTGGGTGCAGTTGTCCAGCAAGCCAGCAGGTCCGGCATTCCCGGCGAAACTGGATGCCAACTGCGTGTGAAGAAGCTCTGCGCTGGTGTCCCCAGCGGGAGAGTTGCACTAAATTGATGTGCCCACAGGCTGAAGAAGGTTCAAAGTTCAAAGTGGCCAACTCGAAAAGTATTTAGACCTCTATTATAGATTCTATCGATCTCCATCACCAAGCAGACCAGATTGCTTTTGTTTCTACGGGGTAGATTGATGTAGATTGAGGAAACGCCGCTGCTCAGCCATCTTTGGCCGATGAGTTCGGGACTCCAAGGCTTTCATTTGTTGCAACATCTTGCAACACAGACTTCGCTCATCATATATCCATCTCTGTAACATATGTGAGGTTTCAGGACATGGAAGGTGAGCAGGAAGAGGAAGATGAGCCACGGCCCCAGGTTCTTTAGATCGAGATGATCGGGACAAATAGTCACCTTGACAAAGTCAAAGGGATTCAAAAGGTCACTTTGATCATTTGTGATCATGGAATAACAGAAAGCATTCTGGAGAAGGCTGAGTCTTAAGTAAACGTGATGAGTATAGCCGCTGTGCGCTGTAAGGATTGAGGACCGCTTTGAATCGGAAAAAGGCTGGCACGAGACGCACAGATGGATGATCCACTCTGCTGTTTCAAGCGTTCGTGCCCGGATACGCCAACCACATGTGTGAAATGAAATTATTCATTGAATGTGCAGGTGACCTCGAAAACCAGTCCAATCAGGCTGGCAACTTGTGACCTCTCACTGTCCAGACTGCGAGCAACACATGTTGGTTTTAGACATTGACTGGTGATCTCAGACCAGCCGGCAGAGTGCAAAACTGATCAAAACTCAAGACTGTAAAGTTCAAGTGTTGCGAAGGCCCAGGCCAGAATAGAGGCACTGCAGTTTGAATTGCAGAGTGTTCAGGCAGGCACGTTTGCATAGAATTTGTACATGCAGTTTCTTTCGGAATGACTCACAAGCAGGCTGAGTCGACAAAGGAAATCAATGAGCTTCAAGAAAAGCTTGCAGCAACCAAGGCTTTGAAGACTGTCGTGGTGTATCATTCTGTATCGTTTCTAGTGCCAGTTGGTGTTGTATATTCGATGCGAAGCCACTCAAATACGCGATAGAACATTGAAGATCTTGTGATTGACAGCTACAGTACAGCTCCAGTTGATGTTGTGATGTTGCTGTGATCTAAAGCAAAGATAAGTCCATCATTTGTTGAGGCAGAAGTTGCTGCTTCCGTTCAGGAGCAGACAGCTTTGCAGGAGACCTTGCAATGTTCAGCTGCCTTTAGTCACTTTAGTCTTGTGTCATACAAGGGCGGTCGCGAGCAACTAGACACTGCGAACTCAACATCTACATATGAACTGCCGTGAGGAGCAAACGCAAGCAGTGGGACTCCCAGTTTGTCCAGCTTCAGAATATAACGAGTTAGTGAGAGCAAGCCGAGCTAGTGTTCGGATGTGTTCGGTTCAACCATTCATCGAGAGTTGAGGCTCTATTAAGTCCATGTATCTCAGGGTAACGTCTCCATCCAAACTGGATTACGGTAGGGGCATGTCGGATCATGTCGGCATATTTGTATATATTTGGCATATTTTGGCATGTCCATGCATGTCCACCGGAGGGGTGGAAGACTGAGGCTTTGGCAGAAAGTGCCAGATTACGGCAGGAAGTCCAAGTTCTCGAAGAAGCCAAGAAGGCCAAAGATCAGCCGCGGCCTTAGTTTTGGTTGAGATAGGGATGATCGGCGATCATCGGGATTCAATGGGTCACTTTGATCATTTTAATCATTTGTGATCATGAAATGCCGGAAGGCTTTGTATGTGAATACGTAATAATACGTCGACGTGTAAAAACGATTGAATACGACAGTCTTGAAGGAGTAGAAGTGATGATTGGTGAGCACGTCAGTTTTGCATTGTTCGCTCTTTGTAAGGAACGAGGACCGCTTTGAATCGGAAAAAGGCTGGCACGGAGACGCACAGATGGATGATCCACTCTGCTGTTTCAAGCGTTCGTGTCCGGATATGTCAACCGCATGTGTGAAATGAAATGATTCATTGAATGTGCAGGTGACCTCCAAAACCAGTCCAATCAGGCTGGCAACTTCTGACCTCTCACTGCCCAGACTGGGAGCAACACATGTTGGTTTTAGACATTGACTGGTGATCTCAGACCAGCCGGCAGAGTGCAAAATTGATCAAAACTCAAGACTGTAAAGTTCAAGTGTCGCGAAGGCCCAGGCCAGAATAGAGGCACTGCAGTTTGAATTGCAGAGTGTTCAGGACGTTCAGGCAGGCACCTTGAAGAATTTCAACCTGGCAATTCTTTATGCCCTTTTTGGGATGGTTAAGTGTCCCTTTTCAAAGGTTACGTCTAAAGTGACCTCCAACTAGGGGATAAAAACGTCACTTTGAATCACCTGGAATAGAATCTGGACATTGCAGTCTCTTCGGAATGACTCACAACCAGGCTGAGTCGGCAAGGGAAATCAAGGAGGTTGTCAAGGAGCTTCGGGAAAAGCTTGCAGCAACCAAGGCTTTGAAAACTGTCGTGGTGTATCATTCTGTATTGTTTCTAGTGCCAGTTGGTGTTTGATGCGAAGCCACTAAACTTCGCGCATATGCAGGGTGCTTCTGATGAAGATTTAGGAAGAGAACATGGAAGATCTTGTGATTGACAGCTACAGTACAGCTCCAGTTGATGTTGTGACGTTGCTGTGATCTAAAGCAAAGATAAGTCCATCATTTGTTGAGGCAGAAGTTGCTGCTTCCGTTCAGGAGCAGACAACTTTGCAGGAGACCTTGCGAAGTTCAGCTGCCTTTAGTCACTTTAGTCTTGTGTCATACAAGGGCGATCACGAGCAACTAGACTCGGCGAACTCAACATCATTCAACATCTACATATGAACTGCCGTGAGGAGCAAGCGCAAGCAGTGGGACTCCCAGTTTGTCCAGCTTCAGAATATAACGAGTTAGTGATAACAACCCGAGCTAGTGTTCGGATGTGTTCGGTTCAACCATTCATCGAGAGTTGAGGCTCTATTAAGTCCATGTATCTCAGGGTAACGTCTCCATCCAAACTGGATTACGGTAGGGGCATGTCGGATCATGTCGGCGTATTTGTATATATTTGGCATATTTTGGCATGTCCATGCATGTCCACCGGAGGGGTGGAAGACTGAGGCTTTGGCAGAAAGTGCCAGATTACGGCAGGAAGTCCAAGTTCTCGAAGAAGCCAAGAAGGCCAAAGATCAGCCGCGGCCTCAGTTTTTGTTGAGATAGGGATGATCGGCGATCATCGGGATTCAATGGGTCACTTTGATCATTTGAATCATTTGTGATCATGAAATGCCGGAAGGCTTTGTATGTGAATACGTAATAATACGTGTAAAAACGATTGAATACGACAGTCTTGAAGGAGTAGAAGTGATGATTGGTGAGCACGTCAGTTTTGCATTGTTTGCTCTTTGTAAGGAACGAGGACCGCTTTGAATCGGAAAAAGGCTGGCACGGAGACGCACAGATGGATGATCCACTCTGCTGTTTCAAGCGTTCGTGTCCGGATATGTCAACCACATGTGTGAAATGAAATGATTCATTGGATGTGCAGGTGACCTCCAAAACCAGTCCAATCAGGCTGGCAACTTCTGACCTCTCACTGTCCCGACTGCGAGCAACAGGTTTTGGTTTTTAGACATTCACTATCATTCACTACCGATCTCAGACCAGCCGGCAGAGTGCAAAATTGATCAAACCTCAAGACTCCAAAGTTGAAGTGTCGCGAACGCCCAGGCCAGAATAGAGGCCCTGCAGTTTGAATTGCAGAGTGTTCAGGCAGGCACTTTTGCATAGAATTTGTACATTGCAGTCTATTTCGGAATGACTCACAAGCAGGCTGAGTCGACAAAGGAAATCAATGAGCTTCAAGAAAAGCTTGCAGCAACCAAGGCTTTGAAGACTGTCGTGGTGTTTCTGTATCATTCTGTATCGTTTCTACTAGCGATCGGTTTAAGTCGATCTAAAGCAAAGCTAAGTCCATCATTTGTTGAGGCAGAAGTTGCTGCTTCCGTTCAGGAGCATACAACTTTGCAGGAGACCTTTCAATGTTCAGCTGCCTTTAGTCACTTTAGTCTTGTGTCATACAAGGGCGGTCACGAGCAACTAGACTCGGCGAACTCAGCATCATTCAACATCTACATATGAACTGCCGTGAGGAGCAAACGCAAGCAGTGGGACTCCCAGTTTGTCCAGCTTCAGAATATACAGTAACTAGTTAGTGATAGCAAGCCGAGCTATTGCTCAGTTCAACCATTCAACGAGATTTGAGGCTCCATTAAGTCCATGTATCTCAGGGTAACATCTCCGTCGAAATTGGTAGGGTATCGAGGCATGTCGGATCATGTCGGCATATTTGGATATTTTATGATATTTTCAATGATATATTTGGCATGTCCAATATGTCCTTGCATGTCCAGGATACAGCTGCGATGCTAACCATTTTGCGGATGACCGAGGTTTTCGCAGAAAATGCCAGACTACGACAGGAGATCCAGATTCTCGAGGAAGCCAACGAGGCAGTTTTCTTGTTCCATTACAGAGCCTGGATTTTGATTATCTAAGTAGTAAGATGTAGTAAGGGTAGATCTACCGAATTACATCTAATACATCTATAATTGCAATATGTGTGTGTGTTTGTGCTATTGGGGCATGGTGGGAAGTAAGTAGTCCAATTCTTTGCAAATCTGCATGAGGTGAGAACTAACGGAGCAGGGAGGTGCATCGTCTCTTCGAATTTATGAATCTTGCTTGTTGTATGTTGACGGTTTGTGCGCTTGGTAGAACCTATAAGATGTACCCTGATCCTGAGGTCGGAAGACGTCGAAGAATCATTCTGGAGCAAGGTCCTAGGTACCATTGCATGCTGCGCTCTCAGCTGCTGAATTTGTAACTCACATTTGGTTTCTGACTCCCCGGTCCTGATTTTCCCGAGCCCCAGATGTGTTCTTTGATCTGCACATTGGCATGACAATGACAATAGATGACAAAAGCAGGGTGGCAGCGGAAATGGTCCGTTGGAAGAAGCTCAGCCAAGGTGCTCGCACCACGCCAAAGCCAAGCACAAGCCCACGTCGCAATCCGGATCTCCAGCCACATGCTTAGACAAGCTTCAATGAAATGACTGGATGTGACATGGCCACACCATAGGTGGAAAAGTGGCAACATGCAGATTCAGAACAGCGGCAATACTCAGTTTTTATGTTTTATGTGTTTTTTTTTAAGTTTTCAGAATCTCTTAGATCTATGTCGCAGGTACCAACAAAATCCAAAAGATAGATATCCTTCCATTTCACCGAGGATGCGCCTTGCGATGCCAGAGACCTAGCAGGCTGGATGCCGAGAAATTTGGATGTTATTGGCCGGATGCGCCTTGCTGATGAGATGTGATGATGCTGAGTTTCTTGCCTTTTGATATCTTAACAGGTTGGTTTGGTTGTTTGTTTGATTGGTTGATCACGTTGGTTTGTTCGAGTTTGTGCTGAGTGATATATTCTTGGTGGATTGACATGACGAAGACCATTCTTGTAAGCTTCTGAACTTATCTGGCAGCCGCAGGGAAGCAAACTGAGTTGACCCATATGTTGAAACCAATCCAATTGTGTATGTAGGTGCTACAAACTAGCATCATCACAGGTTTACTCTTGCACAACTCAAATTTAAGGGGTGAGTTGATGATGAATTGTGTTTCCTTGCTGGACGGCATATTAAACAGACTCACTGTTGCTGCATTGTTTCGTCCGAGTGTCATTGGACTCGTTGGACCATGTCATGGCAAAACGCCACATGGATCTACATGGTGTCTCACCCTGAGCGATAATTTTCATGCGAAGGTCCAACAAATAGTTGTTTTGTGGATGGTTGCTGTTGGTGTGAAGGTAAAGAAGTCTTGCAACTATAAAATTGCGTGTCCAAGTTTACCGAAGGTAGATATTATAGATATGATTGTTAATCATAAATATCTAAGTTATTTTACCATGTCTAGATGATGATATCTATAGTACTGTAGATGTTTTCCCTATCCACTTTACTGCAGTAAAGTGATACAAAAAGATAGAATACGATGGATAATATGATGATATCACGTATAGTATTATTGCATTGAACTGTTGTAAAATGAGGTGGGAAAGGAAAGGGCTGGTGCACCCCTGCTGTGTTAGAGTTTTGATTTCCACAAGTACCAATTGGCTTGGAGGTTGTACAGTACATGCAGTCAGAAGAAAGAGCAAGCACAGTCGAAGGCATTCAAAAGCTCTGATGGTTTTGTATTGAACCTTTTGCTATTGTAAACGTCCACTTTTCACACAAAGGAATGTCCTACAGTGCCATGATAGTGCTATTAGCAACATCACTTGAAACTTGCAAGGTAAGGGATCCTTGCAATGGCATGGGCCACTTCTGCAATCAATCAGCTAGCTGGCTCTGTTACACTCGAACGTCGTGGGAGAGGAGAAAACGACAAGGAAGGATCATTGACGTTGGAGAGCTCGAAGGTTTCTCTTCAAACTATACCAGGACTACAGTCCCTTCTTGTTTGTCCTGGCGATGTGGTTTCAGCTGAGCCTGGAGCTTTAAGAGGACGTGGTGTGGTTGAAAGGGCAGATGGTAAGTTGGTGGCTACAAACTGTGGTGTTGTTGAGCATGTGAACAAACTCCTTTATGTGAGGCCACTGAAACATCGCTATGCAGGTAGTGTCGGAGATGTTGTTGTTGGAAGGATTGTTGAAGTGCAAACTGACCGCTGGGCTGTGGAGATTGGCACGGCGCAGCTGGCATTCTTACATTTGGGTGCCATCCACTTGCCTGGAAACGTTCAACGCCGAAGAACTGATGAAGACACTCTCAGAATCAGAGAATTTTTTGATGAGAATGACCTCATTTCTGCAGAAGTGCAGAAAGTCCAGGAATCTGGTGAACTAGCTTTGCAGACGCGAAACTCACGCTACGGAAAGCTTCAGAATGGGGTGCTGGCATGCGTTCCATCTGTATATGTTCGACGTCAAGCCCAGCATTTAGTGAACCTTCCAAAAGTCGGAGTGATGGTAGTGCTCGGAAACAACGGTTGGATTTGGGTTTGTGCACCTCCAAAGGTAGCCGGTTCCGGACGTCAGGAAACCATTAATTTCTCCCAGATGGATGTGCGGTATCAGAAGGTTCATCCGGACATGAAGCACGGCATGTGGACTTAGCGCTGTTTTCAGTTGTTGATTTTGTTGTTTTTGTAGGGTAGATGTATGCAATGGTAAAATTGTTTGTTGTGTCCTGTTATAGCAGAGGGGATGGTCATGTATGTATTTTATATTACTTCTATCACTTTCATCTACAGTACTGTGTTTTCACACGTTACGATCATTCAATGGAATCCCAGTAATGGGGAGAAGATCATATGTGTATAAGGAGGTTCAATCAAAGAATCTGCAGACTTGTGAGGAGAGAACGAATTTCGCGAGTTCGGAACTCTGTGCTGTGCCTCGTGGGATATGGACTGGAAGTGACACCAGATAGCATCACCTTTCTCTACGAACGGCAGCGGCCTCAATCGAAAGAATCATGCTTTGGGTCAATCGAATGCATATATGGCATGGTATAATTAGGAATGCTTAGGAAAATAAGAAGAAGAGCTTGGTGACAGATGAGACGTTGCAAGTTTTCATGCTATGGATTGATCGTCCTTTGGTGGGGTTATTCTGCTTTCCATTGTGCCTGCTTGGGGGGTGAAAGGGACAGATTCCGAAACTATTCGTGCATGTTGCCTGATGCTGCACGTTCCTTCCTGGAAAGTTGTCAGTGTGTTATAGTTTCCTTTCAAGTTCGCTGTTTTCCCCAAGCCATCTCAGTCTCCTTCTCGTTAAAACCAGCAAGTTTTAGGGTCACTGGGGATGGCTATGGATTCAAGTGCTGGCTGGCTTGAGGTCTCAAAAAATGGAACTGCAAGCATGGGAGCTGCTGGACACTGCCCGTTGCGAATCTGCTGGCTTGGTAGAAGCACTTATTGCTGAAGCCACCCAGACTCCTGGCCGCTAGTGGTCGCAAAAACGCAGCCAGTTCGATGGGAAAAAGATGGAAAAAGTAAGATTATGGAATTAAGATGAATCAAACAGAATAGAGGTGAAATGAAATTGATATAAGATAGAAGCAGCTCTGTGGTCTGAATGACGTGAATGACCTTCACTACACAGTTTTGCTTCCCCAATGCACTCAACTCTCGCCACTTACAGTTTTCCACCCCATGTGGCAGCAACGCAAAAGCAAGATGCCCAGTGGCCATGTCGGGCTCAATTCGACATGAGATGTAAAGGAGTTGAGTGAGCGCCTGTTTGCTACTTGTCTCAAAGATTCTCAAAATGGTTGGGACTGGCTGGGCTGGACGTGGTCGTCAGGAGTTGCTTGTGCCAAGAATTGCAGGATATTGATGGATGTTGCGGGCTTTCGTGTGAAAGAAGAGTTTCCCAAGGGTAGCGTTCAATGCGCGAGTCGTCAATTTTCAGAGTCGCAAAGGCTGGTAGATCCCAAGGACCAACAAGCAGGCGAGCACCTTCTTTTGGCCCATTCCTCTTGGAGCAGATTCAGCAGCCGTTTGTATAGGTATGCTGGTACCGTCAATTCATCATATTCATCTTTCTTGGACAGGGCAGGGAAAGTCATGTTAGAGCTATAGTTATATGGTAGTGTTTGTGTTCAACAGCCCACCCACCTATGCACGTTGTGATCGTTTTCGTGCAGGTGATGCAGAAACATGTTGTCTTCTTTTCGCCTGTCATCTCCATTGCCACAATCTTAGAGAGTCCTGTTTCGTTCGCAAACGTATTGAGATGATGGCTTTGAGGTCACGTGGTAGCGGGAAAGATCGCGGGAAGGATCCAGAAAGCCCAAATGCCCAAGGAGGGGTTTTATCACAGCTGATACCACAATTGGAAGTGTGGAAATTTGCATTTTTTTTGCAGAAGATGAGAGTGACCCCGACCTTTCCTCACAATTCAAAGCGTTAAAGTCTCTATACTCTATACTGTACCAGTTGTTGTTTCATGGAATCCATGATATCCAGGCAAATCGGGCTCTATGTTTTCCTCCCTGCGACGTGCATCCCTGTCTGTCTCCTGGTGTTTCAGATGCAGATGCAGATCCCTAGCATTCACCAACCTTTTGAGGTCAATTGGAACCAGCTTCTCCCGTCGAGGCTGAAACTATATACATCCCATGGCTTTTATTAGCCTTTGGGTTCTAATCTACATAAAAGTATACCAAAGTAGAGTAGATATGTGAAATATATAGTATACTGTACAATTGTAACTTTAGATATCATCAACGTGGAACCTTTGTATAGTGCATACAGCTCTTTCTTTTATCCATCTTCTCAAGTCTGATGATGCTTTTTGCAGAGAAGGCAGTTCTGTGGAGATTCTCCCTCCAGTTGACAAGCGAAGATCGACGCGATCTGTGCGTTTGAAGGCCCCGTGGGCAGGTCCACCAGGATATTTGAAGTTAACATCTAGACTTCAACTGTCCTCCACAGTCCGGATTTGCCCAGGGATCTTCTTCGCAGAGAGGCTCAATAAGTCCGAAAAAAGTTGTGGGCTCAGAGTGATTCTGGTGGCAAAAAATCAAGCCTGTTGGAAGGGATACACCTTGCCATCCAGGCTTCCCTCGTCTCACCAGGCCGAAAGCGTCCTCATGCAACCGCACTTGGAACACACCAGCTTAGTGCTGCAGCAGGCGGTCTATCGTCGTAGGGCTCTCAGTCCCTTGAGGTCGCGTGTAATGTATGATGCCATCGAGTGGTCAAGGTGCACAAGTTCCAACGATGCCACAAACACCCACAAGCATCACACTGGAGCTAGCGCATCGCAATGCAAGGGCATAGCATATAGTTGATGCGTCCCATTTACAGTACATAAGAAATGGCCTGAGGTACAGATCGTATGAAAAACTTAAGCAGCACCTGGCTTGCTGGTGGTGAGAAGGGCGAATTGCCCGAGGTCTGACCGCGGGATCATAATGGAAAAAGGATGAAAAAGGTCAACACATCGTCACAATGTTTCCTTGTCAAAGTGGTATAGCCAGTTGCTGTGAGAACCCTGACGAGCATCAAGGAACAGTACTTCAACAATTTATCATATGCTTGAGCAGTTCAAAAGACTTTACAACTCGTTGTTTTTCTGTACAAGTTAAAAATAAAGCTTAGTGTTTGCATACAGTTCTAAAGCATTCTGAGATTGGATGAACGATGTTCGTTGACATTCTATTCTTGGTTGTGCTGAGCGTATGTCCACTGGATGAATCATCCCCCCAACTACTAAAGGTCTAAGATCAAACCCCTTGGGGTATGGAAATCCAAAGGTCTAGAATGGTAGGCTGATCACTTTAGACCCTTTTGCCGTTTTCATCTTAGACCTTTGCATTATTGACATGCTGCCTTTCCGAAGACCATTTCAGACCTTTATGGTCAAAATATGGTCAAACCAGACCACCATGTTAGACCTTAGGAAGTTTCAATCATCTTAGACCTTTTAGTGTTCCTGTAATTTTGCTTTAAGCTTGGGTAAGTCCATGTCAGACCTTTCAGACCCATCGATCCTTTTCCCGTCAACATAGCTTTGGATTTGACATCCACTGAATCAAGCAGTCAGTGCAGACATGCACTAGTCATTGAACACCATCTTAGACCCCTCTTACCACGTCTTACTGCTCATTTCCCACCATCAAGATCAATGTGGGGCTAGGGTCCCCAGCTCTTCTTGGTTACTTTTTGGTCCTCCAACTGTGCCACTTGGTTTTCCAAACAAATATCAAGAGACACCAAAGCAATATAGCACTTATCATGGCATTCCATGGCCACATGCCCCATCACCAGACCCTTGAAAATCAAGTTGGTCCTACATTTGACTGTTTGGGGAAGTAGTGGTAACAAAGGTCTAAGATGATGTTACCCAAGTTCTTTTTCCTGTTCATGGCAAGTATTGCTACAAAACTTCATTGTAGATCTTTTGAATCTTTTGAAAGAACACCCTCAAAAGGAAACAGGTATAACTACACCATTTAAAGGCAAGAACTTTGAATCATCTGTGATGTCTTTGCAACATATGTGACCCCACTTGAGTTGATATCACAACCAAACCCCATCACAACCTATCATAGCACATCATGACCCTTCAAGGGTCCTCGTTTAGAGGGTCTGCTGGCTCACCTTCCCCGGGCACACCAGCTTCTGCAATTCCACCTTGGCACACAGAGGTTTAAGGTCTGTGCAACCCTAGTGATGAAGAAACTGTTGAAATTTGCAAGCCTTTTCTAACATATATGGAGCTCAAGGGCAAATAACACTCTGGAAAGAAACCATCCAAAAAACAAAATTCGGCGCTTCGCAAAGGAAAAGGTCTATAATGAAGATTTCCTGCATTCCTTCCCTCTGAAGCAAGAAAAGGGTGGATAAGACCATCTTAGACCCTACAACCATTTTGACTCCGACATACATATATGAACATACCAGAGTAAATTGCAAAAAATGAATCCTGCATATACAGTAGAACCTGGGGAATCTATATGTAACATCATAGAGCTAGCAACTTAGCAACTCATGCCCGACACCCAAAAAAATCCAAACCAAAAGGTCTAAAATGGAGACTTCATTGAACTTTTGCCTTATCATTTAACCAAGGCAGCTGTAACACCATCTTAGACCCCTCTTACCACGTCTTACTGCTCATTTCCCACCATCAAGATCAATGTGGGGCTAGGGTCCCCAGCTCTTCTCGGTTACTTTTTGGTCCTCCAACTGTGTCACTTGGTTTTCCAAGCAAATATCAAGAGACACCAAAGCAATATAGCACTTATCATGGCATTCCATGGCCACATGCCCCATCACCAGACCCTTGAAAATCAAGTTGGTCCTACATTTGACTGTTTGGGGAAGTAGTGGTAACAAAGGTCTAAGATGATGTTACCCAAGTTCTTTTTCCTGTTCATCAAAACTTCATTGTAGATCTTGTGAGATGTCTTTGCAACATATGTGACCCCACTTGAGTTGATATCACAACCAAACCCCATCACAACCTATCATAGCACATCATGACCCTTCAAGGGTCCTCGTTTAGAGGGGCTGCTGGCTCACCTTCCCCGGGCACACCAGCTTCTGCAATTCCACCTTGGCACACAGAGGTTTAAGGTCTGTGCAACCCTAGTGATGAAGAAACTGTTGAAATTTGCAAGCCTTTTCTAACATATATGGAGGTCAATGGCAAATAACACTCTGGAAAGAAACCATCCAAAAAACAAAATTCGGCGCTTCGCAAAGGAAAAGGTCTATAATGAAGATTTCCTGCATTCCTTCCCTCTGAAGCAAGAAAAAGGTGGATAAGACCATCTTAGACCCTACAACCATTTTGACTCCGACATACATATATGAACAAAAACAAGAATCTTGGATATTCAGAAACACCTCAAGATGATGTTTTCTGTCAAGTTGAAGCATGCATCATACAGGTTCATCATCTCACCCCCACATCTCAAAACACAGAAACCACTGCATGTTGGTGCACCACACTCCAACATGTTCAATCCACCAAGACAAGACTTTCAAGCCTGTATCCTTTCTCAGCAGCCCGTATCTATCTCAGGGATTCTCAGGGTCTATGATGATGATTCCCAAGGGGTACAAATCCAAAGGTCTAGAATGGTTTTTTGTTCAATGTACTTTTAGCATTGTAAGGGTCTAACATGACTTACCCAGGTGTTAGCTCTATGTTCTGAAATCTACATATTCATGAAACAAACCCATGTTAAACCATCTTAGACCCTGGTCCGCGGAGACCCAGGGTGGGGGTCTAACACTTGAACCAACTCATGCTGGAACCCCTTGGAGAACTCCATGTCAGACCCAACAAAAAAGGTCTAAAATGAAAAAACCCAAGGTCCCTACATTGTAGTTGGGGGGATGATGAATCTCGATGACACCAAAGAACTGCGAAAGACGCGTTTCAGGAGTCGTCAGATGATGAATTTCTTGTGGTTGCCTCAGTTGGGTTCAAATTCTGTGAGCACTGCAAAGCGATTTTTGCAGAAAAGCAAAGGAGCAGTCCAAGAACAAACGAAAGAAAGGAAAGGCATGGCCTGGCATGGTGTTTGGGGCCGCAGATGTATATAATTAAATGAATAACATCATATCATAATATGAATTTGTGCCACTCGCATTTGCTCGCCAAGCGTCAGAAGTTTTAGGAGACACTTGAAGAAGCTGATCGTGTTGTGAGGTTCTGTGATCAGAGATGTTGATTTGGGAGGCAGAAGTGAGTGAGACAGAGATCGCAGATTTCATTACAGGGCTCCGCCGCAACATGAAGAAGCCAGAGACACAGGCAGTCAACGAGATCCTTTAATGTTCTTTAATGATTCTAAACGCACTGCCATCCAAAGCATTATTCAAAATGCTTTGGGATGCCTTAGCAGGCCACAGCTTGCGAAGAACTAAGTCAACGACTTGCTGGACGGAAGCAGGAAGGAATTGAAAGCATCGTGGTCGAAGAGGCTGCAAATGCAGCATTGGAAGCTGCACAGGACAGCATTGCACTTGCGCTTTCACGTGAAAAGCTCTGCAGTTCACTAACCAAGAGTCTCTACTTGCCATATGGATCCATATGGCTGACCATTGACCAAGGAGCATCCTGATGATGCCCAACTGCATGGAGCAGTATGCCCCTTGCTTGCTGTGCCTTGCTCAGTTTTTGTCCAGACCCGCAAAGCACTGCTGGTCCGACATGCCCAGCTTTTACTGAGGATTTGATGACTTTTTCAAAAGCCTCAGGCCAGGTAGACATTGGAACCTCATTGGGTTGACATCATGGGATTTCACACGACGGGCAGCCAGCCACGAATGCAGGCAGCTTGCCCACCCCAATAGCTGCAGCTGGAGCTGTGCAGCACTTAAACGAATTCACACAGTGAGGAATGGTGTGGAATTTCCACTGGTAGAATGATACGAAACAACACGAAACAACGACTTGAATTGAAGGTCAACAGCTCAGAATGCAGGTACAGCTTGATTAGTTCAAGTGGCAGTGTAGCAATATTTGGTCATATTTGTTCCAATTCAAGATGAGAAATGATGAGAATGTATAGATGTATTTAGCAGCATAGTCTGCTGGCCGAGTAAGATTTGGGCCCGGAATTGGGACTCACGGAATGGAAACTACTCCAAGCTGTGCCCTCACTGAAAACCAACCGATATCCCAAATCAAACGTTTGTGATGATTTTCTAGGGATGCCCACAGGAAAGCAAAGAAAGTAAAGAAAAGAAGCAGCGACAAGAAAGAAAACAACAAGAGAAAAAAAGAACAGAACTGACTGAAACACAGAAAAGAACAATAGGTCACCTGTTACTTTTCCACCTTGTCCGGACCACGTAGATCGATACAACCGTCCCCCCAAAACCAGTACCTCCGGCTCATGCCACAAAATAAGACTATATATATATAATGTAAGGTTCATGACGGTTCGGAAACCTTTTTGTCTATAGGCTCTTACCTTGCAAAGTTACATTCGCTTTCACGACAAGCTGGAAGCCGAAGAAAGACTTCTACAGGCCACCCTACCATTCTGCTTGTGTATGCTCTATATATAGTGCCAGTGCGGAAGGAATCCAAAGCCTTTAGATATGTAGTAAACTAGATACACAAAGTAAGACTTGTGATACAGTTAACTGTAGAATTTGAAATATTCTGCCGTTGGTGTGTTATGTTGCGTATAGACAAGGGTGATAAGGCATAGCTTCCATGTTTGAGCATTGGGAGGTAGAGCAAGTCTTCAAGCGCATCGGTAAGGAACTACCTGTAGAAGTGCCTCGGTCCGAAGATGACTCATATTTGTTTTCGACCGAAAAAACTTTGCATCAACAAGTATTTCACCTTTAAACTGGAAACAGATATGGGTCATGTAGAATTTTGAAACCTAGGACCAGCTGCAGATCATGAACTCGGTGGGCGACGATTTACCCTCTTTCTGTGTCCAGAGCCCTAGTTACAGTCCGAAGTAACCTGTTACTTCAATCTTACCTTTTTCGTTCGGACCGCCGGAGGCCAAAATGTACAAGAAAGCTGCTGGAAAGAAATTTCAACAGGCCTGCAGCTGCAATGGCGCGTGGCAGGGTTTTGGCAGAAACTTCCCTTCCTGCTTCAGGAGGAGGTGGTCCGAAGGCATCGGCTCAGAAACACTGCCTTTGGCCAAATTCTCGGTTGGGAGAGTTTTTTTGTTGATGCAACCAACTGTCCTTTAGTCCCACCCTACCTGTTACTTGTGGTTGTGGGCAACATGTGGCCCAATGCAGGTTGAGAATCTCGAACTTAAATTTGAAGACACTGAAGCTTCAATGCGGTTTCTGCATGTTTCTACAACTTAACACTATGCTGGCTTTAGCATTGATCAAATCCCAGTTGCCCCACTGGAGCACTATGATTTGAGTCCCAGCTATCCGAAGGAAGCATCTTGCAGAATACTTTATCCATGTACCTTCGAAGTGCAAGTGGCGATAGTGAAATGTGGAATACCTTCCTCAAAATGGTGGTTTCCGATAGGAATCTCCTTTTTCAGATGTCTATTTTCAGGGACTACTGACTCAGCCAATGGCCAACCTTTAAACTTTTGGGGATTCCATATTTAGCAGGAAAAATAAAGTTTAAACTTTTATTTAATGGACCTTTGGCGGAGTAAGACTATCTTCAGCTTCACAAGGGGATGCTGAGTGAGGTCATCTTGCATGGCTACGGGGTCATAAGCTCGGCCCAGAGTCTCAGAGGTTTGGCATAAGTTGGGTGTTTTCGTAGCATGAAAGGTAGCAACAGGTACCTGCAGTGCTTCGGTGTACTGAGGAGCTGACTTGATGCCAACTTGGCAGGCATGAAGCTGTTACCATTTTTGACGCTTTTCTTTTGGATAGGTGATGCTACTGCCATAGGGCAGTGATGGGTATCGGGGTGGTTCTTCTGGAGTGGCAAGGTACAGAAGCTGGCAGTCGAGGAAAAGAAGAAAACATTTGTGGCCAAAGGCCAGGTGAAGCCGCAAAAACAACATCTTCAACGGTGCAATTCAGCTTTTTTTATCCCATGAAGCAAACTGGGAAGCAATGGGACAGCAATGTTGGATGGGGGATCCCGTTGTTACCATACTAATGCAATATGGCAGGCCCACCACGTGTTGGTGGCGATGTTTGGTACCCGCCTTGGCCCAGTGACAAGATATACCCCAGCCACGAACCAAGCCGTGTTGAGGTACAAAGTTTGGGTGCCCAATAGCCAGAAGGTGCGCATTCAGATGACGAGTCGTGTAATAGGGGAAATAGCTGGGTCTGTAAGGTCCAAACATCAGAGAAAAAGCATTGAAAAAGAATTGAAACAGTATCAGAGTATATATCAAGAGTCAGAATCAGACAAAGTTGAACAGTCCAAAGTTGAGTTGAGACAATGAAACGCCTTTTGAATCCATGGTTTTATGCTGAGGATACTTCTCTACAAGGTTTGAGTCCATGAGTCAAAATATCCTCTAACTCTAAGTCAAGAGAATGGGAACTTCATGCAAATTTGCTAAACCAGTTTTGGAAAACAGCGCAGAGAAACTAAGCACATTGATGCCTGTATTGTTTGCTCACCTTTGTTGAAAGGAATGGTGCTACAAAGGTAGCTTCGTGAATGAGGTGCGATTTTTAGCTGAGAGTCCGGCCCTCATGGGAAAACACGGAAAACGGGTCAATGTCCAAGACCTCAAACAAGAAAAACACCATGCTTAAAAGACCTTAAGAAGTCTTGTTACTGTATATGAATAAACGCAAGCTTTGGAACCAAGGACCAAAAAAGGTGAATTGTGGGTATATTTCTGCAAAAGCAAGCCAAGGTCAAAAGATGCATCTTTGTTGGGTCAATATGGATGCTGCACGAAAGCTCTTCAAAAAAGACCCTTCCTTTGAAGAGGCCAACGTTTTTTTTTGTTTATGGACCGTTCCTGCAGACCTTGACGGATTTCAGGCCTTGGTGCATCATGTTGTTGCGGTTGCCACGGATGATAAGAGGTATCTATGGAGCTTGATGCTAAGTTGGCCTTTGTTGCTTGTGGGGAGTTATATAATGATTGGAATTGGTGTTCAAGGCTATTCCTTTGTGCAGTTCCTCACGATTGTGATTGAAGGGTATCCTTATGGCCAGGTTGGGTTCCATCAGTTGATTGCATGTTGCTGGAGCGGTGAGAGGAAAGATGCGCATGTTCACTTTTTTCATTGGCAAGGCACATTTGTCACCAGAGGATTTCTGGCAAAAATATCCCAAGGCTTGCAGATGTTGATTCTGTTTATTGATGTTAATTGTGCTTGAGCTGCAATTTGTCGTGTGGTCCAAATGGTCACAATGATCACACACTGCTAGTGAGCTAGTGATTGAGTGGTTGCAAGGCTCAATTTCCAGTCCCAGGGCATTACCAGAAGCCGCCCAAGAGTGAGGTGAGCTGATTCAAAATATCAGTGAACAACCGTTGACATTTGAAATGCTATGCTGTGATTCGGCATTCATGCAAAAAGGCCAAGCTTATGTGCGTATATGTAGTTTTATATGGTGATGTTCTTTTCATTTGCTATTCCCAGGCAATGACCATGCCAGTGCCGGTTATCGTCTCCAGAAGTATTGCTGCCAGAGTGTTGAAAGGCAAAAAAACCTGAATTTGAGTAGCTTTTCCATGGCTTCCTATTAAGGCCCATGCACTGCGCGAGCTCAAAGTGGATTCTGAGCATGTTGGTGTGTCAATGTTCTTCATTTTGCCAGATTTGCGGCCCACACCGACCCTCTTTCGGCATTCGCTTCTGGCCACTGGAGATAGAGATCCACCAGTGAGGGTCTTGGAAGACAAGAAGCTCAAAAATGTTCTTCGGATTTGCTCCCGACCCAGTAGCCACAAATCATTTATAGGGATTCCCTATGATTCCCTACTTCTTAATGTATAATGATCCTGGTGGTGACTGGCATCCTGGGTGGGGTATAGTAGATCCAAATAAGAATTTAGATGACTTGGGCAAAGATAAGATAAGCACGGCTGTCCTGTCGAATACGTTGGACAGATTTTGCAGTCACTTTTTAAGCCATAAAGCCCACCTGAAGACACATGGAAAACCGAAGGCTTTCTGTCGTAAGGCCCCACCCCCATTGCCAGATAGACTTCCGTCAGATACTTAGCTTCCAAGCTCATTCCATGCAGCTGGAAGAACATCATGTAGCACCTTGGCAAGCCAAGGCGCCCAATTCCATATGAGATCACCGAACCCTGGATGTGCCAGTGCCCTGGAAAATCCTATAAAATCCTGATCCTGATATTCACCTAAGTTTTTTGTTGGGATATTTTTGGAAGCTATACAGATTTATACGAGTTATAGAATCTGATTTGATATGATTTAATGACAGTCTCTGAAACGCCAAGCTAGATTCCCAAATATCAAGTTGCAGAACATGAGGCATTTTTGCCTCTGACATGGAGAAACGAGATCTGGGTAAATTACTCGACATACAGCGGCGTGCAACTCAGTACAATGTTGTTTACATGACTGCATGACACTTAGATGATACAAGTAGTACACGCCAATTGAATTCACTTTTGAAATGCATCTTGCTTCACCGGCAAGGAGCCAACTCGCATTGAGTCAACCAGCTGAAGCCCATCATGTTGCAGACGATGATGAAATGGAAGCTGATGAACAACCAGAAGAATCGGAAATTGATGATGATGAAGAAGTTGAACCAGATTCACGTCAAAGGAGTAGGCAGGTACCGGCAGAACCTTCGAAAGATCCAGAAGGAAATGAGAGAGAAATGGATGAGCAAGGGGATGATGAAGAGCCAGAAGATGATGAAGAGAGAGAAGATGGAGGAGACTTCGACGAGGATGATGATGGTTTCGGGGAAGAAGCGGAAGAGGAAGCAAAAGAGGAGCAGGCTGAGGATCTAGCCGTTGCACCTACGCGTGATGAAGGACTTGAAAATGAAAGTGAGGCTGGCCATGGAGCATACACAGGGTCGCGTAGCAATTTCAAACACAGATAGAATAAGAATGGATAAGATAATTAAGATGTTTTTCAGGGGTTGAAGTTTCAGGGGTTCTTCAGCAAATATATATAGATGGTTTATCATGTCATGTTGTGTTCGCGACTTTGTCCTTGCAGTTCGGCGAAGCACAACAAGACCCACACGTCACACAGGCGCGCATTTCATTGCTGCGATTCACTGCTCAGATGCGATTTGCCCGTGTGTTGAGATTTGTGCCACCAGGGTCAACTTCGGAATGACAAGCTTACATTTGGAACTAATTAGATGAATATAGATGAATTAGGCTACAATTTGGCCCGCTATTTTTTTTGGTACTCAGAGATGGGGACACGACCTCGAGGTCGGCACACGACAATCTGCACGTTCTGCTCGCTCTTCTTTGGCGGAAGACTCTGAACCTCGCAGAGCCTCACGGCGTCAATCGAAGGACTGATCAAGGCAGGGACTGTGTATGAAGAATGGGCACATAAATGAATGATTATGGATGGAAAACAAATACGTTACATGCTATCTTATTTTATTATTTGAGATGCTGACTCAGTTCGCCAAATATTTTTTTTCAAATATTTTCTTTACGAATCAGTTGGAGGGGGGGGGTCTCCATCCAGTAAAATAATTTGATTCATTTTTATTATTTGAGGTATGGTGGACCCCATGCGTATACTAAACGATGAACATTATTTTAGATGGAGGTTGAGAACAAAATTAGTTGGCCAAATTATTGGGCGCACTGAGCTATCATCTCAAATAATAAAATAAGGCAGGTGGATGGCGAATGGATGCGAATGGTTATGAGAATCGCATAGACTTATTTTTAGACGTTGTGAGATCATGATGACTTCCTTCCTGTATAATTTTTGATGACTCTGGACGTTTCATGTTTGATTTCTTGATCTATGTGTGATTCTAGATACGCTTTGCTCATTTGTGCTGAGCACTTCCTCAATTCCCAAACAAGCTTCTCTCCATCATACTGGGTAAAACTTGGAAAACCACAGCATATAAAATTATTTTGAGGGGGGTTGAGTACCCGAACTCCTCTCAAATCAGACCCAGACCATCCCAAACAAGCTTCTCTCCATCATCCTGGGTAAAACCTGGAAAACCACAGCATATTAAATTATTTTGAGGGGGGTTGAGTTGCGGTCGCAAGTTGTCGTGGAAGAAGATGGGAAATATACAGTAGATGGTCCAAAGATTTTGCTTGAGTTCTCCAATAGATTGAAATAATTTAGGCCTGAATTTATTTCAAATTAGTCCCACTCATCCCACATAATTTATACGAACAAGAAGGGAAAATACGATATATTGAATTCAACACTCAAATGCATAATAAAGATAATTATGCAACTCCTACCGAACCCCCTCCAAAATAATTATATAAATATTCCTGATGGATGATAGCATGCCATCCCCAAAAATAGTATATATCAAATACGTGGCAAGATGCCGACTTTTTTTAATGCATCTAGAAATATCAAGAATATTTCAAGAGGGAACAGTTGCATAGTGAAAGCAACCTTGATTCATTCGTATTTATTCAAAACGGACATTGTGCAGTGGGCGGCTTTTGATTAGCCCTCACCAGCGTCAGGTCACAACTTATGCCGGTTCCAAACACGGTGCGCCTTTACTTTGACTGTTTCACTGAGAAAATACTTACTAATACTACTTACTACCAAGAATTATAGAGTCAAAGTATATCCAGGACTTTCCAAAAGGCATGGAAGATATGTTCTAAGATTGCCATTTTTCCAGTATTACAGTATATTATATATACATGTGTTTTCTATATCTTATGTGTTCATATTTATTTTCATGTTGTTTTCATGAATTTAAGAGATTGGAAGTAAGACAACAACTTGATTTTCATGATCCTCAAACTAACTTGCCCAGCGTGGCAGCTGCCTCAGCTCCTTGGCCTTCTGACTTGGAGCCTGCCCAGTCCAGACTCAGAGGTCCTTGAATTATCCTTCCAGTGTTCCGGACTTCCTCTATCTCTGTTCGAGGCTCACCTGCTCGTGGTGCTGAATTTGTTCGTGAAGTTGCTTCCTTTCTTGGACCGTCCATCCCATCAAGAATCTGTTACCTAGTGGCCTGCATCAACTCCAGCAGGTGGCCCTGCCCAGCACCAAAGGTCTGCCTGTAGCACATCTGGTGGATACCTGGTGCTAAAGAGGGCCCAACCACTTTCCTTAGCTTGACTAAGCAAACATCAAGACCTCCACTTCCCGTTCCACAACAGAATCTGAAATCATCAGCCTTGCGCATTCTGTCTTTACAGAGGCTGTGCCTGGATTAGCTTTGTGGGAGGTGCAACTGTCCTTTCTTTCTCAAGGTTTGTCGCCCAAGCTCAGACACATATAATTTATCATAATTATATTTTTATTTCATAAAAGTTCAATTTATAAAATATTCGGCAATCATAAAATTATCTTGAGTAGTCTGATTTTGATTTTTGGAAGATGTTTTTTTTTCAATTCTAATAATTTTCATAAAATTCTTGGAATTTTTGAGATAATCCACATATGTAAATTTTGCTTGGTATGTAAGGTTACGTGGCAAGTCTTGGGAGGTTAATCATAGGTAATCTTATTAGCGGTTTATTAGCGGCTATTTGCGGCAAAACATATTTACCATAAGATCTTATTGTTCAAAAAACAATCGTAATATGTCGGATACAAAGCAGGAACAATGAGCGCAAAAATTGACTCGTGGGACCAAGCACAAAAATGCGTTTGCTTTTTGTCCAATTCGCCCTCAAAGGTTGGATTTAGGAAATGTCCGCCAAATCGGCACCAAAGAGCTCCGTCGCCTTTTGGCGCTTCAGATCTGGAACGTCAGCGGGAGCAGCTTCAACATTGGATCGTTTCTTCACGGTAACATTTGCTTTGTCGAATTTGTGTGTCTGACCTGTGGCTTCGCTGGTCAGCAACTTGACTGTCACGTGCTTCTTTCCAACGCTAATTATGCTGCCACTCTGCTGATTGTACTTGTTTTTGTTTTTCTGACTACGGGTGACCAATTCTCGGCCAACCTCGAATTCTTCCGAGGCAGTGTTTGGCACCTCAGGATTCTTCTCCGACCCTGTGGTGTTTTCCTGCTTCTCAGCTTTTTTCTCTTTGTTCGCTTTGGCTTGCTTCTCAGCTTCTTTCTCTTTGTCCGCTTTGGCTTGCTTCTTACCAATCTCGAGAGCCTGAACGGATGAAATACTGGTTTTTCAAAATAAATCTCAAGGTATCAGCGGGTGATTTCGGAAAATTCTTTGAATCAATTTGGTATTAAAAAGCTAAATGATATAATATGATATGTTTAGCATTCAAATCTCCCAAAAACCGCAGAAAAGGTTGAGTCACACTGCGGCCTGGGCAAGAGTACCATGCGCCGCTCCTGCTTTGGTCTGTTGGCTGAGTGAGTTGCCTAGAAGCAAGGCCATAGAATACAACCGGCGCTGCAGAGCTTCATCTGCAGCAAGGTTCTCTGGGAAAGACAACAGGTGCTCCGGCACTCCGAGCTTGTAGGTGAAAGTTTCCGTCAACCAAGCTTTGGTTAAGCTTCGCAACCGCTCCGAGTCTCCTGCAAAGGAGAGGGAGAAAAAGAGAGACAACGAGGGAGAAAAAGGTACGGAATGGAAAGAAGGACGAAAAAAGCAGAAAAGAAGAGGAAGAGGATGTGGCCAGCGAATGCCAGCGACGCACGCACCCTTGACTGGGACACCACCCCAGCCAAGGACGTGGACACCAGCACACGCACCCCCACAGAGACAGAAGGGGAAGGGACGGAAAGGACACACGGAAAGAAGGACACTTTTGCCATATAAATCTTGTAAGAGCGACATCTGTGACCTTTGCGAAAGCAACTCTTCTGTCTCAGATCCAGCTGGCACAAACCGAAACTTCATGGTATTTTCGACAAAACGCCGCATACCTGCGGAGAACTCTTCCAAATAATCGGACAGAGGATGCTTGTAAAACCGGCTGCAGTTTGCAACCAATTGCTCGGGATCCTCTTTCCGCAGGCCCTGAATTGCCGTGGTAACAACCAGATTCCCTTGATGCGATGAGCACGAGTGAGCTCGCAACAAATAGGAAAATTGCATGCTGTCTAAATGTACTACCTGCTTGAACTTCGCCAAAACAAATCTAGCTGCCAATTGGTTTGTGGGCGCACCGTCAGATATCAGCAAATGAAAAAAAAATACAGCTCATTCTACGCAAAAGGCTCCGCTTTCTCCAGCATCAAGGATACCTTGTCCTAATGTGGCACTATCTTTCTATAAAAGAGGTTGAAATTTAGATATTACCTCAATGCTCTTTGAACCAAAAAAAGTGCTAAATAATATTAAATAATTATTCTGTACTTTGCTATTTCTTCCTTGGATTGCTCGTGGCCCAAACACCCTATTAAAGGATCTAAATCTTAAGCCAATTTCATTATGAATATTACTCAAAATGACTGGTTGCGACGCTTATATCGAAGCAACAGGCAACTAAAACAACGCATCTGATATAGCCCATCCAGTGGCCAACTTGCAAAAGCAATCACGGCAGTAGCTATTAACATATAACTGATCGTGGAAATTTCCAAATTATGAAAATCTCTGCAAAATATAGTTAGCGTCCTTACAGACACACATGGATTACTTAGAATAATCTAAGCAACCACATAGTGCGCAAGCATCAACTATAATTATCTCGGATTTATTCCTGTAATTGCAAAATTTTTCTTTCAAAGAATGTTCAGGATAATCAAATCACCTGGGATTATAAAATTGATATTCACTAGCATGTTTTTTGGAATAATAATTCTGGGCTCTTAAATTAAATCGTTGCTCCAAATTGCAAGCAACAATCATTAAATAATCCTTTAAAACCTCCTCCGTCTCTGGTAATTTGCCCACTAAAGACCGTAAAATTTTACTTATAAATATTATTTGGTCCATATACAAAAAATATAAATCTTATTGGATATATTTGCTATTAATCTAAATAATCCTGGTATGCAGCAATGTTACCTACAGGTCCGTAGCAGATCTTTTTTTTTCAAGGTTATATTATTATTTTATTTAAATTTGATTATAATTTTATTTTTTTTATTTTTTTTATTTTTTTTTATTTTTTTTTATTTTTTTTTATTTATTTTTATTT